>CBMN010769497.1:0-10847 GCA_000582825.1 Hordeum pubiflorum | reverse complement strand
GGATGACATTTTGGGATAACATTTGGTGTTCAAATTTGTTATTTTTGCATAGGCCACAATGTTTAACCTTTTTGCCTAAAACTTTGCGGGTGACATTTGAGTGTGACTACAAATACATACAAATTTTGTTAGGATTTTTTTGACATTTGAAAAATTATTTTTCGCGCGCAGGAGCACGTGCTCCCGGGAACCGAATTGGATTTCCCAATACTTGGGACACATTTAGATGTGCTTTAGCAAATCCGTATGTTTAAAGTTATTTGCTGAAGCAGATCGAGTCACTGAATTGACTCGGCCACATTATCAGAGACAGAGTACTAGTGCTACTACTTTGTTATCCATTATCAGCGAATTTTTTAGGGTCTTTTTTATTCAAAGAAATTCTATAGGATTTCTGGAGGATTGAAATCCATAGTAATTTTTTCTATGTTGCTCCTTTGATTCATAGAATTGGATCCCGTAAGAATTTCTTCTATGAAATCTTTTCTACTATATTTCATAGGAAATCTAACATCCACTCAAACCTTTTTTTACAATTATTTTGTTTTTATTGTGACATCAACGCTCATTGCTAATCCTATAAGATTTAAATGGGCATGCTACTTCATCCCTATATTTTTCCTATTCCTATGTTTTTAAAATCCTACGAATCAAAGAGGCCCTAACGTGGTCCCAAACAATTGTAGTTGTCTGTATTTTTTGATCGAGGTAATATCACCAGTGATGCCTAAACTTGACATCGATGTTCACTTTAGTGGTTGAACTTGAAAAATACCGAGTTGGTTTTAGAACTTGTGTGCAAAAACGGTTATATTGTCATCTGTAGATGTATAATGAGCTGACGTGTCACCTTATTTTGATTAGCATGCACACGTGATGTGAGACCCACTAACGGACCACCTAAGCTAACCACTACTCCACTTATATTTCGATGTCAACTAAGGATAACAAATTTATATATTGTAACCGCACATGTGGTTTAAATGGCCTGTAGTCTGTGGGGGGGCCCATGTCACATGTTAACTTTCTTTTATTTTTATTTAATTTGTAATAAGTACGTATATTTTGTAATCATAGTAATAGAAATAAAGTACGAACATTCTTCTGTTATAAATATTATACTAAATAATAATAAATTATTCAGAAAAATGTACAAATAATTTTAAAAAGTACAAACGCACTACTTTTTCAAAATCATATAAATAATATAGCATTCCTGATTATAGAAATGTTTGTATACTTTAAAATAATACACATAGTTTCTAAATTATAGTCCACAAATATTATTTTAATTATATGAGCATTTGAATAATTATATGCATATTTTTATAATTCATAAATTAGTTGTTTAAGTTTTTTTATAATTTTAGAATATTCATAATCATCAATAATTAAAAATTTAGAATGTTTTTATAAATATTTACATCTGACTATATTTACATTATATAGAATTTAATAATATATATCATGAGTGAATTTTATCAACAATTAATATTAATAAAAAAATATTCATAATTTTGTATCATTTAAATATAAGCCATGATGCATATTTTTCAAATTATAAATAATTAATAAATTCGTATTTACTAAATGCTTTAAATATAATTTATATGTAAATAAGTGAATATTCCTAAAAAATACATAAATATTTTTTAAAACAAGCCATTTTGTTTCTCTGTAATATTTATAATACACGAACGTTTTAAATTTATTTTATTACTGTGATTATTATTCATAAAATTGTTACAAATATCTGAAAAAACTATGTGCAAATGGGCTGCATGACTGCAGCCCATTTAAAAGCCACGAGCATGTTCCTACATAAGATATTAGGGCATCTACAACCGCAACCTGCAAATTTCCTCCCGCATCCGTCTGCGGACAGGGTAGCCAGTCTACGAGCATGGATGCGAGAGGCCGTCATCCAATGCTGCATGCATACATTTCGAACACCTTGTGAACCAACTTGACAAAATTTGTGCAAACACGAGCAAATTGCATACAAACCGGATGGCATTCATGCAAACAGGACGGATTTTCATTAGGTTTCGAGCATTTAGAACAAAACCCCGTTCCGACCCGATACTCAACCTATCCCGCGGCAGCGGCTGGCGTTCAAGCCCTTGTCGTCCTCCATCCGTCGTCTTCACGGGCATCGACAATAAGATCGATGAAATGAAGGTGCGGTTTCCGGCGAGGAAGAGTAGAACACGAGAGACGGAATGGCCCACATGATACACCAGGAGATGGTGGCACCCGCGTTGTCATCGTCGAACTACCCGCCCGATAGTTCATCGGCGGGGCGTAGGAGGTGCAGCTAGCGTTATTTTCGTCTGAGGTCGCCTGCAGTTGCGCCTCCTGGTGAGCAACAGCTTGAGCGCGGAGGGCATCATAGAGTGCACGTTGATCTGCAACGAAGTTCGGGTTCGCCGCGGCCATGGTCGCCAGGGCCTCCTCGCCCCGCGCTCGCCGTCGATCTGGCACAACGCCAGCCAGTGCTGCTCCAGCGCCCGCTCTAATGTCGATGTAGGCGCCAGCGCAGGCTAGACTTCTGCCATGGCTATGTTGTAATACGCAGGCTATGTTGTAATACACATGCACCTGCTCCATGGTAAAGCCGGCGTGCACAGGCGCAGGCGCTGGGACGGCTGATATTTCTTTCCTAATTCTGCGTATCTTGTGTTCCCTTTATATTGCCTTTGCATTTTGCACTGTTCAGAGATCCTTGAAATGGTCGAAATTTTGTAAATTCTTTCGGACAAATCAACATTTTTTTGCTTGAATTCAAATAATTTTAAATTTAAAAATCTAGATAAAGGAAAATATAGTGCATAATGAATGTACGTAAATTCTTTCAGACAAATCATTTTTTTTGCTTAAATTCAAATAAGGTTATATTTAAAAATATAGATAAAGGAAAATATAGTGCATAATGAATGTATGCAAATTCTTTTGGACAAATTAAAGATTTTTTTGTTTGAATTCAAATAAGTTAAAAATAGAATCTAGATAAAAGGAAATATAGTGCAGAATAAATGCACATAATTTTTTCGGACAGATCAACTATAGTTTTGGTTTATTCGAATAATGTTAAATTTGAAAACCTAGATAGAAAATATAGCGCATGATGAATGTACGTAAATTCTTTGGGACACATCAACGAAATTTCTGTTTGATTTTGAAAGATTTCAATTTAAAAATCAGGAGAAAAGGAAATATAGGGCCGTATGAATGCACATTATTTTTCAAACAAATCAATTTTTCTTTCTCAATGCGAATAATTTTAAACTTAAAAATCTAGATAAAAGAAAAAATAGTGCAGAAAGAATGTACGTCAATTTATTTGGACAAATCAATGAAATTTTTGGTTGGATTCAAATGATTTACATTTTGAAATCTAGATAAAAGAAATATATAGGTCGGAATAAATGTACGTAAAGAAAAACCTTTAGGAAAAATTCATAAGTATATATATCTGGGGGTCGAAATGACATAAGAACGGACAAATAAATTCCTTTTATCCCTGTGTTACGTCATGTATCCTCCTGGTCAAGATGGTTAGCTCAGTCACACGCGACGAGCGGCCACGAGCAGGTTCAAACCGCGGGGCTCCTTATTTTTTTGTTAGATTTTGCCTCTCATTTCTTTCAGTCGGTCTTTGAATAAAAAAAAGGAGGAGTTCTGCAAGGTAAACAGAATATGTCACTAGTTTGGTGGCTGTACGTGCGAGCTACTAGGTCGTTGGTCTGAACCCACAACCCCTCCTATTTTAATTTCATTTGAGGGGTTCCGTATGCATAAATAAATGAATACAAGGGTGTTTTCTGCAAAAAAATCCGGTGTGGGTCCTACCAGCCACTGACAGTGGGCCCCTGTATCGGTTAAGGTACCCGCGGGGTACCCATACCCATGTTACGACAAACGCCTCTTCCTTCATTAACTACATGTTATATAAGCGAATTTGACTTAAGGTGTGTTTTAATAGCTAAGTTTCTCTCAGGTCATAGTGGAAGTAACATAGGCAATAACATGCATGCTAAGCAAAAAAGACGATGTGACAAGTAATTAAGGAAGGGAGATACAAATTAAGTAACATAATATGTTACCATCACATAGCGCTTGCCAATGTAAATCTACGAAGTAATAAATGACGGTCTCTATGTTATCACACGTATGACACTACTAACCACTATAAAGATAGAAGTAACATAAATTAATAACATATGCATGTATACTCTAAATTACTCCTCACTATGACTAGCCATAAAATGTTTCATCTTCAAAATATCTGGAGTTAATTAATGTAATCTTCTTAATTTCATGAATAAAATGTCTTGAATGTTTAGGAAAGTCAATAATTTAAATACATTATAACTGAGCACCTTTCCAGCCCTCTCAGATCATCACTGTCCTAGGCCGTTGGATCGTCAATTTAAAGTATTTTCGGTCGTCAGATTTGCTACGAATCGCATCTAACCAGACTTCGTTCGTTGTTAACGACCGAGCGTTCGACTGGATCGCCTCACTGGGCGACGCCACAGGATGGGGGCCGAAGTATCGGTTGCGATTAGAGTCCATTCGCCGGTGATTTCGCCGTTCCTGCAGGCTGCAGGCATTAATCGCAATCAATGTGCGGTACTCGCTGACAACCGATTATTGCAGGTCGCTTGCGATTCTGATTCAGCTTCTTCCTTTGTTCGCTTCATCTTTGTCCTTCATTCGATGCGCGTCTATATAATCTCCACCCTGCCACTGCCCCTTCCCCACCTTTACTCGGCGTTGTCACATGTGCTAGCCATGCTTCTCGCCATGTTGTAACTGCAGATTTATCGCCGTCCTCCCTCACATCTTCGATCCAGTCAGTACTGATACTGAGTCGGATCCCTTCCGATTGGTACTTCTTTTTTTGCCCCCAAATCCCTTCCGATTGGTACTTCTTTTTTTGCTCCCAAATCGCCGCAGGATAGTGGTTCCGCTGTGTTGGTTCTGGGAATCTTAAAGCCGTTTGGCGAACCTTTTCCACTATCAGTTTGCTTTAGGTCGCCTAACATCTCAGTTGAGGTATTGCAACTGGTTATGCAGGTTAGTTCCGGCAATTCTAAAGCTCGCGATTTGAAATGGTTGCTGCCGAGGTTAGTTTACATGTACTCACATATACTATCTTATTATCCTTTTTTTTGGCGAAATATATATCTTATTATCCATGTATGTGTACCAATGATTTATGAAATTTGATGCTACTGATTGTGTGTACACTTCAGAGTCTCAAACACTACTACTATTGACTAATGTTGCTGAGGATAAGCTCTAAACAACATATAAGATTTGCTGATTCACACTAATTACATGTGCTGTAGGACTTGCGGTACCTAATCTTCCTTACACCTAGACAAGTTCGTTCATGGATGAAGCCAGTAGGAATAATGTAGAGCTGTAACTGCAAGTCACTTCAACAATTACCATATAGTATTGCTGAAACAATGTAGTATATGTTGAATTGGGTCCATCCAATGCTCGGTTACTGGATTTGGTTCTGAAAATATAAGTCTAGCTCTAACAACTGCTTCATGTAAATACTGGGAGGAAGGTGCATAATTTGTTGGTGTGGAAGTGAGGTGTAGGGTTATGGTTTCTTGGTTCTGATATGAGCTAAACTCTTGTTTTGATATTACTGGCCACTGGATGGAATAGTTTCTGTATTTTATCATGGTATGTTTGCTTCTATTGTTTAGGACATGCAGGACATAATCTTGGGTAGTATCTCTGTGGTGGAAATAAGTTACTGCTATACAGTTTTGGTGTTCTATATCGAAACACATCTTAGTTTCTGACTGTGATCAATCTCTGTTTATTAGTTCCATAGCTACTGATGGCATGTATTGATCAAATCCTATACGTTCAGTGCATGTGTGTTGCTCCTCCATCCGCTGATTTTGTTGTGTCTATCCTTCACTAATCTCTTACTGGTCAAAAAAGGTAGAAAGCCTGGAGGTTGAGGTCTTAAATTTGTTGATTACCTTGCGTGCTTATAGGTGCTATGTTGCCCCTTTTCACCTGATATCCGTCTCACATGCAGTGTGAACTATTCAGTACAGTTATCTTGGCTAATTACATTTTTTTGGAATTGAATCCAGTGTTAGTCCGAAGTCTACATTAGTAACTGGTAATAGTAACTTAGTCGTGCTACGATGATTTTTTTTAGTGGAAGGATCAGATACCGCAATTTGAGATGCATCGTTGCAAACTGACCTTAATGTTTTGTAATACAATTTTGCACTACTCCAGCTCGACAATTTTTGCAAGGTGGACCACCCCTTGCAAATTTGTTCCCAATTGATGTTTTACCACTGACTTAAACATTGTCTGTACAGGAGTTCCACTGTCAGATTTGGGCAGATCAAGCTGTTCTAAGTGTGAACTCCTAATGCCAACATACACCCGTACAACCCCCTTGAATCACGTATTTCACGATTGGTAGAATCCATCCACACTCTCTACTGGTTGCAACGATACAACACAGAAGGTAATTGACATCTCATTCATCTTATCTACAGTTCCTCCCATATACCTTAACATTCTCATTTATTATACATCATATCTGTAGTCAATGATAAAATATATTAACTTGCCACTGGATGGCATAGTTACTGCTCATATATTAACTTGCCTGTCCCCTCCTCGTCATCTCATTCATCTGACCCGAGGCACTAATTACTACATGTGTTTCTGATAAAAGAATATGTATATATGTTCATATGCTGAGTCGAGTCGTACAATAATATAGATGATGACCCATGCAGTAGAGTAAGCATGATAGAGCACCGTCGTTACCGCCTCTACTTGCATAGACTGCTGCCACAGCCACGACCCCTCGGTACCTATATTACCTAATCATGTATGTATGTGAGATTTTCCTACCTTATTTCAGTTCAGTTTGACTGTTTGAGGTTGCTTATTTTGTAGGTTTCTGAGAAGATTGATGATGTATTTGCGAATTCATTGGTTAACTTATATTTGGAACAACCCATTGTATACCAATTTTTTGAACAAATATATGGTTGGCTACTTGCGTCATTTTTTTAATCTCAGATATTTGCTTTGTTTGTTTTCCCAGAATGGATGGGCATCTTAAATCTGCAATTATATGGTTCTGTCATATTATTTTCCTACAAACAAAAGCTTGTTTTGTTATTAGTCCAAACCTTCAATGTGGTGTTGTCCTTAAGTTGCAGACAACTTGGTTCGTATTTAACTTCTACAATTCATGCAACAATAGATGAAGGAATATTTCAACCATTTTATTGAAAAAATAGACGGGCGCAGCAACGCGCGCCATCATGATCTAGTATGCATTATTAGTTTCCTTTTTAAGCCACAATGTGTTAATTGGAGGGCCAGATTTTGGCACAACAAAAACCATAAAAAAAGCAGAAGAAAATCTCTAAGCACCAGCGGGACACTCAACCCGGGGTGGCTGCTTACGCTCCGGCCAAGCTAACCAACAGTGGGACGCTCTGTTCTCACAATAAAAAATATCGATAATCAGAGGCCAGGATTCGAATTCTTAACTCTCACCCCAGTTCAGATTAAGAAAAAAACTATGCGCTGGACACTGGCATCCCATGACTGAGCTGAGCTGAGGCGAGCACATGACTCATCACCAGATGTGGAACACACACATGACAGTGGAATCCTAACAGCAGAGTGCCCTGTACTTTCCTGTATTCCCAGGTTAAGTACGCAGATCAATCATGCCACATCCCACATGACCGTTAACAGAGGCCGCATACGGCGGCGCCGCCACGCCATGTGTGTTCGCCATACTCTCATCATCGGCACATGCAGACGGAATTTCGCGGGGACAGGGAGTTCGATCCCTGCCCTGCTCTGCCTAATAACATGCTGAAACTCCCCGGAACTGAGATTCAGATTTGGTTCTAGAAGCCCATGCCCATGATTGCTTACAGGGACGCGTCGTCGATCGGGTCACCGGCAAACAGCAGTGATGCTGATTGATGCCTTGCCGGCCCTACGAGAAAGACCGATGATTCCCTTCCCCAAAGTCTCGTCACGCCATATGGTGGTTAACCACCATGCGCGCATGTGGTGGGCTTGGGGACAAGGAAATGGGGACAGAGAGAAATCAGTGGCGCCGTCGAGATCGAGGTGTCCCCCGCTGTCTTGATCTCTGGCCCATCTCCTCATCATTTTAGTGGGGAATGATACGATATTGACAGGATTTTGCCATCCTTGTCACACAACATTTCGTCGCCCCAATGGGCAATGGACGCCATTGTTTTATGCCACCCAAGGTCAGTTGTGTCTTTGCGTTTGTAAAAAATCTGAAGTTGAGAGGATTTTTTTTTAATATCGAACTTACAGAATAGTACGGCGCCGTGGAGACGACGCTGGTGGGTTGGTCGGCGTCGGCGGGCGACAGGGCGTAGAGCGCCGCCATGAAGAGCTGCGTGGAGCCGGTGCCGACGAGGACGTGGTAGCCGTCCACGGCGGCGTTGCCGACCGTGCGGTGGAGCCGGCGCACCTGCTGGTCGAACAGAGGCTCCATGAACCAGCAGACGTTGCTAACGTCTGAAAAGTAGGACATCGTTTGCCAGCCCGGAATGACGAGCTCCGCCGCGTCGCCGGTCTCCCGCCAGAAGGCCTCAAACATGGTCGGGTCCCCGCTGCAGCCGACAGAACGAATGTCAAACGCGTTTGTAACTTTGTACTATATGAAATGAGATTGGAATACATTCGGAGGTTTTTAAAAACAAAATTGGGAATAGATTCGGGCGTTTTTTTAAAACGAATTGGGAATAGATTCGGGCGCGGGCGGCCATCAACCATGATTCGAGCTCATGTGGTGTTGCTTCGATGGCGGAAATAGACTAGCTGCGAAAACGAGAGCAAAATCATGGCGACAGGTGCATGCACGGCGGATGAATCTGGCATCGATCGGCCCTAGATCGGAGTCCATTCCTCCTTGACATTGACACTGAACAAGGACATGCTCCGCGGGGAAGAGGACCCATTGCCGGCTCGTCAAATTGCAGATATTTTAATGCAAAAATTTACCACAGGGAAAAAAAGAATTGAGGAACAGGGACTTACTGGTCGAGGTTAATAACCGAATCCGAAGTTACAGCTGGCTTTCCGGTGGACGGCGCCCTCGCCGCCGCGCCGCTCGTGCCCGGCGGCGGGGCGCAGGCGTGATGTTGCTGATCAGGAGAGACGACAGCGTGATGGTGCGGCTGGTTGGCGATGTACTGCTGGAGTAGGAGCGGGAGCGCGGCGACATTGAATGCGAGAGAGGCTAAGATGCCGACCAGCCACAGTGGCATGCGTCCCGCCGGCCGCCTCCTGCCGGTGTCCTTGGTGGCGGAGAGTACGCTGGTGTCGCCTCCTGGCTTCGCTCCCCGGAGCGACTTGCCGCTGCCGTTCGCGGTCACCGCGTGCCCCTCCCGGCTGGGCGCGCCACCGCCGCCGCTGCCGCGGGGAGAACCGATCACGTGCACCGACGGCGGCATTAGGCCGCCGTTCCCTTGGGACTCCGCCGCCGTGCGCCGCCGGGACGCCGCCATGACGCCCGGAGGAATCGAGGCTCTTCTTGTGTGAGAACCAGCCCAGCAAAAAGAAAAATAACGACGACGACGACAACAAGTGTCTTTTGGCGAGAAGGGCTCTTCGATCGGCTGGAATCAGCCGGCTTTGGGGGGAGAAAGATTCAGCGGAGGAGCCGAAACCGACGGCTTCAGCTCGGACCTCGGACCTCGGAGCTGCTTGACTAGTTACGGCAAGTCGGCAAGTAATGAACCACCACTCTCCCTCCTGCTTCTCTCTCTCCAGCGCTGAGGCAGACTTCGCAGACGCACAAGCCCTGCCACTCTCCCTGCTGTTGCCCTGTGACCCTGAGCAGCTGAAGCACTGGAGCAGTGATGAGGAGGAGAGAGAGGAGGTGGGGCGAGGAGAGAGAAGCAACTTCTGTGGGATGTGAACGGTCGATGGAGCGGGCAGAGCGTGCAGCTCCTGCAGGTCTGGGTGGCGCAGAGGGAGGTGGAGGTAGAGGGAGGAGCAGCGTCTGGGTGCCTCAGACTGCACGGCTTTATTTATATTCTTTCTGTTTCAAGGTCCCGGGAGCGGTCCCCTATGGACAATTTTTTTTTAAAAGCGAGGTCAATTCCGGAATTTGTTAGGTCAAAAGGTCATAACACAGCCAAATTGTTTCTGACCTCTTTTGGTCACGGCGTCTTGTTTGCACGGGAGATGCGAGGCTTCGCGGCGTCTGGTCCGGGCCCGCTCGACCGGCTGACCCGTTGACTCGCTGACGTGGCAAAGGTCCAGACGCCAGGGACCCTGACGTCTAGTCCTGGTAACTGAATAACGCGCACGGGCCCGTCCCACCCCTTCACATCTTCTTCCTGAGCCCGAGAACAGATCGAGCTCTCTCTCTCTCTCGCCCCTCTTCCCTCTCACCCCACCTTGATCTACTCAATCCTCCACCCAAATCAGTGGATCTGAGCCCCCAATCATCCTTGAGGTATTCTCCCCCAATCCCTCCAATTTGTTTTTGTTAGAACATCTTCTTTTTATAGCATTGTTGAAGATTGGGTGATGCTAGATTAGTAGATGATTTCTTAGTTTTAGCAATTTTTGTGTAGTTGTTAGATGATATAGATGATTTGTATGTAATAGATGATGGTGTTGTTTAATATGTATGCAATTATATTTCGTTTTGTTCAATATTTAGATGGACATATTGTTGGCATATTTTTTTTGCAAAAGAGATGATGAAATATAATGGTTGTGTGATGAATGGGTTGTTAGAGATATGTTTGTGTACTCAAGAT
>CBMN010769485.1:0-11650 GCA_000582825.1 Hordeum pubiflorum | reverse complement strand
TCCCGGTTCGTAACACGACCGGGACAAGCTCTGATCCGGCTAGAACCAAAGCCTTGTTTTCTACTAGTGTTCCCTCAGTTTCTTTGCATCGTCGCAGCGACGGAACATTTTCTACTGATCATGAAAACATTTTTTACAACATTCTAAACTTGATATAAGAATATTCGAGGTGACAGGTACTACAAAGTACATGATGTTTGTACCAAAATGGTAAAGCAGTAGCGGAAAAGAGGTGGCGACAACACATGAGTGATTTCGATGGTGGTGGTACATGCACCTGGTCTCGAGCTCTGGGGTGAAAGCCTAGGCATTGCTCGGATATGTGCATAGTGATTCTTCAAGTTCAAGGTGAAAACCTTGATTCTGGCCCTGGTGGTTGGATTTCGTGACGGCGACGCAAGAGCGTCGCTCCCTTCCTGAAGGCGTTGTTGTTGAAGAACCTCGTTGTCCATGTGATGTCATGAGATAGTTGGTGTATCGTTATGATTTCCTGACAAATACAGACCTACGTTCTGTTTTCCTGTAAGCCGTGTGCATCGTTATGATACAGAGACCGGGGCAATGCCCTTTAAAATTTTGCTTCCGAAAAGGAAAAGGAAGTAAATCAAATGCAACACTTAGATGCCATTTAAACGCTGCCAAGTGATGACTGCCTCCTTCCCAACAAATTTCTCAGGGTGAAGTTGTAACTCAGAATTTCAGATACATGACAACTAATTATACCAATGCAGTAAAATACAACAAAACATCACCGCTCTCAAAACAGAAAACTAACATCACACCATCGTAATTAAACACAAAACAGAGCATTTGTATGTAAATTAATATGGCAAACACATGGCCTGACTTTACTGGTGTTGCTTGAGAGAGAGGAGCGTCTTGAAGATGCCCACTAGAACACCAACCAAGGAGAGGACCGCGGAAATGGTTTTGAAGTTGTTGTAGATGAACTTGTGCGCCTTGACCCAGATCAACCTGTTGGCCTCGTACTTCTCAATGCTTGTCAAGACGAGGAGAAAGGAGTGGCCGACCGGCAGGTTCGTGGTAAGGCTCTTGAAAAAGTCAAACACCTCTTGGTTTGTGAGTTTTCCTTGCACAAGATGCTTCCTTCGTAGGTCACGCACGTCCTCTTTCTGGTCCATGAGCATCCCAAGGAGAGCGAGGTACGAGCAGACGGCCGTCTCTTCAACATCGCATAGATCCCATGAGGCCGTGCATACCTCAAAAGCCGCCATGTTTGCAAGCAAACATGCGTTTGATACGTTTAGCACCAGTGGTGTGAAGGAAATATCGCCAAAGAGGGGTCCTTTCCCAGTGGACATTTCTGTGGGACTTCCTGTCTTGACGGCTTTCAGTTTGATGCCAATTTCTGCAATCTCCGTGGCACCTGGAGATATTGACATTGAACTGAGTGTTTTCATGCACATGTTTTCGTCTGATGGTACATCCATTTCTTTATGCGCACCAGTCAACCAGGCTTTCAAACGGTTCAGTGTTGGAAACATATCTATCTTGTCGGCTTTCTTGCTGGCTTTGGAGTAGAATCCAAGGAGACCAAGGAGATGTGGCGGCTTGTACTCTTCATACAAGTTTGAAAGGATTTCTTCTGGTCCGGTATGAATATGATGCCTACGTTTTGTGAGACCTTTCCCCATCCTTGAAATTATCATCTTCTCTTGCACGGGCACAGAGCTGAATTTCATCAGGGCTTCCACAACCAGCCAGGGGAGCTGGTTCTCCAGCAGCATTGCATCGCTAATGATAAGTTCTTGGTCGGAGCGAAAAACATATAACAATGCTTCTTCAGACAGAAGCTGCTCATCACTAATAAAATGCATAAACTCCAACAAGAAACAGGCATCAAGGAACATCATAGGGAAAAAGTCAGCATCGCTGATACCTGCCATCGCCTTGTCATCAGTGTAGAGGCGGCGGGCCTCGCCTCCAACCTCGCAGACAGCCCGATAGATCTCCTCGAGCGAGCGGCCTCCTGACTCGCGGATGAATTGGTCGGCAGCCACCTGCTTGACCCTCTCCATCCTCTCGAGGTGAGGTGAGCCGTGGTGGTAAGGGCCGATGGCAACGACCCTCGGCTCAATGTACTGGCTGTCGAGATTGCGTAGGCTCGCAGGGAACCTATGAATCTTCTCTCCTCTCGTGTCGAAATCAATCTTGAACTCTTCTGCTGCTTTCATCAAAGCCTGAGACGCTTCTCCTTCTGCATAGTCCGATCCCTCATCAACATGCTCGGGGATACAGCTAGAAATGTCACCTACATCTATGATCTCAGAGGACCTAAACTCTTGCGCTGCTTCCTGCAAGTACTCCTCCTCCTCCTCAACCGGAGGAGGTGTTGCTGCAGAATCCATGGTCTCCCCGGTTGAGTCAACTTGCTGGATGCTACTCATGAGGGGAGCGGATAAAGCAGCATCCGACTCCTCGGCCACTTTCTTCCACTTCAAGTGCTGCTCAACTGGAGCCACAACTTCTTCCACGGCCTCAACCATTGGATCAGCCGGCAAGTCGCCGCCACGAGCACCAGAGGGATCTGCCATCTAGCTTAGCTGAGTGGATGGCGGGATTGCAGCTACCTATACCAACTGCTGTTTCTCTGCTATTTGCTACTGATGAAAAGAAACTTTTAGAGATTAGTGTGGCTAGAGGTAGCATGGTTTCCAATTTTGAAAGGCAAAACTGCAGGCGGACGAAGTGACAGGCTAGATGCCGAGATGCCCCCTCGACTGTCCTGTCTTGTGTACACTAGCTCTCACATGGACGTTTGAGCTGAAAGATACTATACTGCTGTAAATGGGATTACCTTTTCCACTACGAGACAGTGACAGTGTATATTCTGAATCCTCTCAACCATTCTTTAGCTAGTCATCATCAACATGGAGAGCGCACCCCGTCCCAACTCCCAACAACCCTTTTGTTTACGAGCCCCACTTCGGTACAGCCCTTATTCTTTATCTGCATTGAACCACTTACAGATGATATGAGTAATGTTTTCCATCAGGTTCTGCAATATTTGAAGAAGCTACGTGTGCTCCATTTGTGCTTTTATAATAGTAGCAAGCTGCCTGAATCCGTAGGTGTGCTGAAGCACCTTCGGTATTTGAACCTCATCAAAACTTCTATCGCCGAATTGCCTGGCTCATTATGTGCTCTTTATCACCTACAGTTACTTCAGTTAAACCATAAAGTTAAGAGCTTGCCTGACAAACTCTGTAATTTAAGCAAGCTACCGCATCTTGAAGGGTACCGTGATATGTCACACAGGATGGATGAAGTAGCTCTGCCTCAAATCCGTTATATAGGCAAGCTAACTTTGCTCCAACATCTTAAGGAACTTTGTGTGCAAAAGCAGAAGGGGTCTGAGTTGCAACAGCTCAGAGACATGAAAGAGCTTGGTGGCAGTTTAAGTGTCAGAAATCTGGAGAATGTTAGCGGAAAGAATGAAGCCCTAGACTCTAAGCTATATCAGAGAAGTCACCTTGAAACCCTGTGCCTTGTCTGGAGTTGCAATAATGGCACGAGTGTAGAGGATAGTTCACAGTTGGAGATCATAGAAGGTTTGATGCCGCCGCCTCAACTTCAGAAAGCCTCGAAATCGAGGGTTACAACTGTGCCAGTATCCAAGTTGGTTACTTGAGGGTTCATGTTTTGAAAATCTGCAATCTTTTAAGCTTGAGAACTGCAGAGTGTTAGAAGGCCTACCACTTAATACCGAGCTCTTCAGGCATTGCACTAAACTGCAGCTCTAGAATGTGTCAACCCTGAAAACATTATCTTATCTTCCAGCAGCCCTTGAGTACTTAAGAATTGGCAGTTGCCCACTGCTTATGTTTATTACTGATGATGAACTAGAACATGTGAGAGAGAGAGATCATCATGAGGACGGACTCCTTGGCATCACAACTTGCCTTCATATGGGAGGTGGATTCCGGATCTGATATTAAGAAAGTATTATCATCAGAACATTTATCTCTGAAGCATTTGATGGATGCTGGCATGTCACATCTTCAAGCAATTGCAAGTGATGTAGAAAGAGATAGCAGTGAGGTAATGCGGAAAGAGGATATCATCAAGGAGTGGATATGTTGCCACAAACAGAGGGTAAAACTCATATGTGGAAGGAGTATTGGGCTGCCGTTGGTTCCACCTTCAGGGCTTTGCCGACTTACTCTTTCTTCATGCAGTATTAGGGATGGGGCATTAGCTGTTTGCCCTGATGGTCTCACTTCACTGACAAGGTTGGCCTTAGAGGAGATCATGACTTTAACTACACTTCCGTCGCATGAGGTGCTCCAACATTTTGACAAAGCTTAACTACATGTTCATCAAATCTTGCTGGTGTATGAGGTCACTAGGAGGCTTAAGAGCAGCTACTTCTCTTTTAGAGGTTAGATTGATTACCTGCCCTTCGTTAGACTTGGCACGTGGAGCAGATTTATTGCCATTATCTCTGAAGAAGCTCCATATATCCCGTTGCGTTGCCGCGGCCAATTTCTTCATTGGTGACTTGCCGCAGCTGGTACAACTTTCCATGTTTGGGTGCAGAAGCTCTGTGTCCTTGTCGATTGGCCATCTGACCTCCCTTGAATCATTATCACCAGGAGGTTTCCTGGATCTGTGCTTTCTTGAAGGCTTGTCTTCCCTGCAAGTTCATCATGTCCATTTGACAAATGTTCCGAAGCTAACTGCGGAGTGCATCGCACAGTTTCGAGCCCAGAAATCACTCTTTGTTAGCAGCCCTGCAATGCTCAACCACATGCTCTCGGCTGAAGGTTTTTAGTTCCAGCATTCCTCTCTTCAAGGATGCAAGGAGACATCCGTTTCATTTGAAGAATCTGCAAATTTCACTTCAGTCAAGTGCCTGAGATTACGCGGTTGTGGAAAGAGTTCCCTGCCAGGAAATCTCAACTGCTTCTCCAGCCTGGAGACACTCAAAATCCATATGTGCCCCAGTATGTCATCGTTACCAGATCTTTCATCCTGCCTCCAGCGCATAGTCGTGTGGAACTCTGAACTCCTCGAGAAGAGCTGCCGAGCCCCTGATGGTGAAAGCTGGCCAAAGATTGAGCATATCCGCTGGAAACAATTCATCGAATTTTGATCCAGCTTCACAGCTACAATGAGAATGGGAAGGTAAAGATCCTACCAGTGCACTCTCAAAGATAATCTCTTGTACTATTTATTCCATAATTTTTTACTATTTAAATTGCTTCATTTAAACAGCTGGCCCAAGATCTGCCCTCTTCAACAACCTTGGCCGCCTGTGATCAGGCTGAGTACCTAAACTCATCGTACTCCAGTTCAATTCTCTCCCATCTGTCACTGAACGCTCATCGACTTCACCGAGACACATGTCTAACTTCGCATCCTGATAATATACCATCATTGTAGTTTTGTTTCACTATCCTCCCTTTCAGTGTTACATTTTGTTGATACCATACAAAAATTGTTGGTTGTCCCTGCCATATGATCTTTTGTATGCTATGATTTCTGAAGGCTTAAGATCCATGTAAACATTGTTGTGTTTCTTTTGGGTAAAAAGTAGCATTGCTATGTTTCTGAAAGCTTTTTTCGATAAAAGTGGCTGAATTTTCAAAACAAAAAAAATCTAGCTAGCACTGTTCCTCCTCTGGTTTATCTGTACCAATGATCTGTGCTGGGTGCATCATTCTTGCTGTCAACTTACCTCCGCCCCAGCCCCGGGTACACCCAGTTTCAGTTCAGATGAATCTGTGGTATACTAACATGCATGCGATTTCTTGTCTGTGTGTTATCTTAAAGATCTAAAATAACAGATAGAGACTTAGGAACATAAGCGTGTTCTATCTTGTCGTTTAGCATTTTTATCTGCTGTCCTTGACATCTTTTTATTGGCACACCAAGCATACACACTAAGGCATACAGGAAATGGTCAAACCAGTTTTGAACATGCAAATGCAACCATAAAGATGCATCATAAGCAGCAGGCAAAAAAAGTTGAAAAATTCTAGTGCGCTGCAGATCTGTATCTTGTTTATGGATTATCAAGTTTTTTTTTTTTTTTTTGCGGATTTATGGATTATCAAGTTAACCGAAGCATCTGTAACTTTGTCAGGAGACTGCATTTTTTTCCAAGTGAAATTTATTGCATAGATTGCTCTTTTCACAAGACTATTTTTTAATGAGAACCTGGATGGTTTAGAACCAGAAATTCACGCTGCTGATACAGGTAGAGAAGCTGAGTTGAAACGTACTGGAAATGGCCTACGGAACATTGGAATTGATCTGAACATACACATACCCCAGGCCATTCTGAAGGAAGAAATTCAACTCAACTGATGAAATTATGTAGAATAATTACTTCTGGCCTTCAGGAAGAGTCTCTGGATTAAGGACGAGGTGGCACTATAGGATAGGTATAGGTCTTCAGCAAGTAAGGAAAGTCAGGGAGAAGGGAGGATTCTATACCTGATCGCTTACTGTAGACCAGAAAGAGATTCAAATCGTCAGGTTCTTCTGATTTTGCTGATGTCACCCTTTGCAAAATGGTTGCTGTTGAATTGCACAGCAAACAGAGTGGGCCCTACATAAAATATATTTATTTTTTCATGAGTGAATCTTATATGCGCTGCAGATAAGCATGGTTCCAAATAAGTGCTGCTCAAAAAGGACCATTAATTATTTCCATAATGACATTACCATCCAGCCATCCTGCCTTTCCAAAGAAAACATAAAAGCTTAATACATTTTACAGCAAAAAACACAGCTTCAGAAGTTTAAGAAAATCTAGATAGGTGAGAGGACAGGGTGATAATGTTGCACAAACTGGACAGCATGATGACAGGGTGTTTTCATACCTTGTACCAGTCCTGCTTTTTATGCAGCTCATTCAAATATTGTAAAAATATGACGTACCAAAATTCCTTTATGATCTTTGGTTCAGCTGTTTTTCACCAACTTGCGCTGATTTTTGAGCTGTCTGTCTCCAGGCCATGGCTACCAAATCCAGTATGAAAATGTATAGACCATGAGTTCAGCTATAGAGCTTCTCCTAGCAAACTACACAAGCTAGGAGCATTTTATGATCTCCAACCTCACAAATAATGATTCCAGAATGAAGGGACCAGGAGGGTATGCAATCCCAGCAAAATATTATTGCTACTGTTCTTAGCACTTTGTCCGAAGCTCAAACACCACATACTTACATACGATGTATAAGGCTAAGTTTCTCGGAAATAAACAATATGTATAAGGCTCAGTTTCTCGGAAATAAACAATATGTATAAGCTGGAGTATGCTGATAGTTGTACCTTGTTTATTAAAGTATCAACTAGTAAATCAAGCATCCGTTGACAGTGTATAAGGCTTGAATGCTCAAGACTGAACACTTACAAATTTGTTGCAAATGAAACTGATTACCACAAATTGCTCTTTTCACAAATCAGCACGAATGAAAACCTCAACTTTACATAGCCTGTGGCAGTAACATTGGATGGGAACATAATTTCAGCATATAAACAATCGCATATTCTTGATGATGACCAATGAACAAAATTGCCCTCTCCACTGGAAATTACACTTCTGAATCCACAGAAAGAATGACGCTCCAGACTTCATGGTACAGAAAAAGAAGCCCCCGGATAATGGGGAAAAAAGAACAACTTGCATTTGTATGCTCTTTACTGTTACATAAGGTACAAAACTGAAAACTCCTGACCAGAGAGACCTGCACTATTACAGCAACGCTTCCAAATATTCATCAACATATGCCAAGCATGGCCAATGATCTGTTCTTATCCTGACCAGTGTGGAGGCATAGCCTACTTCCATTAAGAAGAGGAGGTGATACCTTGGTGGCAGGAAGATGAGAACGCGCACAACACCCATATCCCTCTTGCTTAGATGAGCATACCTCTCCGCACCAATCCCCATTTCGTCATCATCAATGTGCTGAAGCTGGAGATTGTTTTCCATGGAGTATGGAACCAATGCATCAGCACCAACAGCAGCATCCGAGTCACTTTCTTCCCACACGACATTCTCAATGATTCCATTACCTCTTAGAATGGTGATAAGTGAATGCCCAGCAACACTGACAACAAAGGGAGCCAGGTATCTCTCAAGAGCTCCTATCAGAACCTTTGGAGTCACCTCAAGAAGCTTGACAGACCGGGTTCCACTGATCGCAGCTAATCCTTTCCCTCCACTCAATGGGAAGGTCTCACGACCTGTGTTAGAGGAACTGTTACAGGCCTCCCATAGAGCATGAAACAGATCCTGGTAATACTCAGTTGTACCATCTTTTGGAGTATCAGGAGGTACAATGGCCTTCAAAAACATGTCCTCGATGCCAACTGTAATGGGCTGAAGAGAACCACAAATGACTTGGCAGTTCTCTGTGTTTGCTGCGATTTCAACGTCAATAAGACCAGGTGATGGCTCTCGAGGCTCCAGTTCTATCATTACTGATGCCCGGTAACTTGATTCTTCCTGCTGGCAGTTATCTATGGGGACAATATCGACACCTGAACCTGGAGGCTCACCCAATAGGAAAGGCACATGACATGAGGGAATTTTTCCAAACTGTGCACTGGATGACAGGGTAATTGTCACTGCATAAAGGGCAGGCAACTCATCTTCCCCTTCAGAACTTGGAACAGGTGAATCAGCTACCCAAGCTCTGTTAAATGGCTCTGAATCAAATCTAAATGTGCAATGTATTTTGACTTTGAGACCGCCAGATGAGTGCAGGTAGTCAGGAATGCATGAAAAGTGCCTCCTAAGGATTACCAAAGCTTCAGCCCCCTTTGAATCCATTACACGTAGTGCTTCTTGTATATAGCCAATTCTCTCGATGGTAGGTTGTGGTGGCTTTTCTTGCTCTGGAGGAGTCACGCTCACATCCTGTATACTTAGGATGTGACCAGATGCTCTGCTCTGGACACTGAAATTAGGCAACGTGAGGGCCCATGACTGCTTCACAACCAGAGGCACAACTCTTTCAAGATGAATGTACGATGCCAAAGTAGGCATGCTGCTAGGATCTTGAGCAGGCCGTTCTGATGGGTCATCAAACATGGAACCTGGATGCGAGGGTGTGGGTTGCTCTCCAATCCCCATGAGATTCCTCAGTTTTTTGCCAGGAATGCAAGACAACATCCGCAAACATATCCTGGACGAATCATTTCAAGCAGTGAGAAGGCAATAGGGAAACAGATAACACAAACAAAGCAATGCTAGAATTATGTGTGCCTGATTTAAAGAAGAAAAAAAGATGAAGATACCTTGCATGGTCCCGGATCTCTAGGTCTGGGAATGACTCGATGGTGCGCACGAGTAGGTGGGTGAGGGGAAGAAATATATGAGAGCTGTGATGGTGCTTCAGCATGATACGACAAATGCCCACAACCTTGCTCCCCTGAGACCAGGACTTCAGTTCTGTGTCCGGGTCATGCTTCTTGGCAAGAGAAACCATTTGCTTGGTGAGCAATTCAATTAGGCGGAGCTGAGGGACTGCCTCATTCTGTGCAATCTTCTCAAAAAGAGGGTAGTAAGATGCGAGCTGGTAGCCTGGTTCAAGCCTCGGAAGCAGGCACTCGTCAACAGTTCGGAGCAACTGTTCCCCCACCCACCGATGTGTGGTGCATGCTAGCAGGCGGTTGATGAAATCAGCAATGACTGGGACTAAACTCCGATGTTCTGATGCCATATCAACCAACATAGCCTGCATAAAGATGACACACAAACTTAGGATTCACTAAATTCCATTGCAGTAGGATGGAATGAGGGTCCTTGCAATTTGATGAGTGTGCCTATCATTAGTTTTCTCCATAATTCTACCTGGAAATGGTGGAAGGTAGTTGAATTCAGGAGCTCACCAGCTCCGGAGCAATCCTTGTCATTGGCGCTGTGAGGAGCAGCACCAACCAAGACCCTGTGCAGCGCTCGGAACGCAACAACTGTCTCAGTACTCCATGCAGGGAGCCATCTGAATGCCGAAACACAGACTAAGCCATCATTGATGAGCTCGGTCGTCTGCTGGCCATAACTGCCTCCTTCAACCTTATCACTGTCAACGGTAGCAGCAACAAATCCAAGGCAATCCAGCTTCTTGGCCTTGAGCGCCAGGGGGTCGAACATGCCAGGATAGAACCATTTGGCGAGTCCGGGCACTGAATCTCTGAACCTCCCGGACCCAAGCAGCCAATGCAACGCCAGCAATCGCACTGCCAGTGGCCGGTGCGCCTCGCAGGCAGCCGAAGCTAGGCGGCACGCCATCTTGCGCTCATCCTCAGCCCCAAACGCATCGGGGAACTGGGCAAACAGCGTGAGCACCGAGTGAAGCAGCATCGGGCTCGACGAATACGCCATCCCACCGAACTGCACCTTGACATGCGCCGTGATGGCCGGCGCCCACTCCAGCACCGCCGTCGCCACCTCCGCGACGATGGCCGTGACCTCCATTGCCGCCGCGGGCGTCAGCACCTGCGGCCTCTCCATGACCAGCGCGAGCACCTTCCTGATCTCCCTCACGTTCTGCTCTGACGGGGGAACCGGGGCGGGCGGCAGCGACAGGGAGGAGAGCAGGTGCACCGGCACGGAGAAGGGGACGGGCGGGCCGGAGACCGCCAGGATCGAGGCGCTGGATCCGAGCCTCCCAAGGCGGACGGCCCCGCGGGCGGCGGAGGCGAGCAGAAGGATGTAGGACTGCGCGGCGGGGGAGCGCTCGGCGGAGGCGAGCGCGTAGGCGTGGCCGAGCACGTCGGCGAGGAGCCCCGGCAGGGCCTCGTCGAGGGCCCTGAGCGCGTCGCAGGCGAGGGCGCGCGCGGCGCGGTCGGTGGCGTGGTTGGGGCGGTTGGCGGCGGCGAGGAGCGCGCCGACGAGCCCCGCGAGCGGCGGGGCCTCCCCCTCCGGGTCGGCCAGTGGCGCGGAGAGCGCGGACGCGAAGGCGGAGGCGACGGTGGCGACGAGGTGGTCGCGGAGCGGGTGGTCGGCGGGGAAGGCGAGGAGCGAGGCGAGGAGGAGCGGGAGTTGGCGCGCGGGCGCGGGCGGCGGGAGGAGGTGGTCGTCGACGAAGGCGAGGAGGAGCGGCTTGAGGTGGGAGGGGAGGTCGCGGCGGGGGAGAGATGAGAGCGCCAGGTCGAGCAGCGGGAGGTGGAGCCACCGGTCGCGGCGAGGGGGCGGGGCGGCGACGTCGTCGAGCAGGTGCTCCCACTCCTGCGCCGTGAGGGTCGGCTGCTGCGGCGGCGGCCGGGTCTCCATCGCCGGCGACGAGGGCCGGCGAGGGGGGAGACCAGATGCGGTGGATGCGAGTGTGGATGTGGGCTTTGATTGGGTCGTCGGGGGTTGGTGGCGTGGACGGACCGTGGAGAGTGTACCGCTTTCTGTTGGGCTCAAACCTCAATACTCACTAGGCTAGCGGGCTGGCCTATTAACATCCTCACCCGCATTTTTTCCGGCTACATGGAAAAAACATACCCCTTAAAAAAATGGAAAAAAACATCCCCTCAAAGAAAAAGAAAAAGAAAATTAAATAGTGTAGATAATTTACACCCAATCCAGGCTATTTTTTACAAATAGTACTTTTTTTTGAAAAATTTCGGAAAATAATATCACAGACACAGAAATTTGAAAAATAGGTCACGGTCGTCCTACC
>CBMN010769435.1:0-11468 GCA_000582825.1 Hordeum pubiflorum | reverse complement strand
CTTGTAATGATATCCATTCTTGAGAAACGACGAGATGCGCTTCTATCACTGTCGAGGCCCTCGAGCCAAAATAAGGATAGAATTGCATCTTGAGCGTTACATGTACGGCCCGACGGGACATGGCTGCGGAGAAGGGGGCTCGGCGCACGTGCTCTTGCGGTCCGACACGTGGTGCGCAATGTACGCAGTAGTACGTACTGTTGTTGATCTCAAAAGGAAAGTACATATTGTTGCCATTTTATATGCTCTACCGACATGCTTCAAAATAAAAAAAGTTCATGAAAAGATGTGGAGGAAATGGGATGAACACGGCCAATGACCTATTTTTGGGGGGACACTACTAGTCGCCGATGCCATGGCTCAACTTAGGGCCGGTCGCACCAGGAGCGCACGACAAAACGCTCCATAGCCACACAATCTTTTTCCCCTCTCATTCTTTCTCCTCGTGATGATTTCTTGTGAGAAACAGCTCACATCGCACCTTAATGGACGAGAACACGTCCGACCTCGAAGCACCATCCCACACGCTCGCCCGCCGCCCTTGTCAACGGTCGCCGCACTCACCGCCGGTCACCGTCGTCGTTTCTCATGTTTCTCGTCGGATACACGCATGTAGCAAATTTCACCCTACAGGTTGCAGCTCCCTCGCTGGTGATGGTCGCTGCTCCTGCAATGCCATTCGCCGGTGGCAGCACCCCGGCGACAAGCTCGCGAGAAGTACTCTCCTTCGGTTTGCTGGTGGTAACAAAAATGTCCGCCGATAGTAGCAGAAAATTGTGTTGGTTCCATTAAAATAGCTCGTCTACGCCGCCACCCTGTCCCCATTGTAGCAAAATCGATCACCGGTTGTAGCTTTTGTGATTGCCTGTTGTAGCTTTTGTTATTGCGAGTTGCAGCAAAAAAATTGACACCACCCCACATCGCCCCAGCCCCACTCCCATCGGGTTGTAGCAAAACAAATTGCCAGTCCTAGCTTCTGCCATTGCTGGATGCAGCTCCACCAGCATCGGGTTGAAGCTCCGTTGGATGCAGCTCTTGTTGCCGCCGGTTGCAGCTCGACGTCGGCCATCTCCGCTAGCATGCAGCTCCCATCTGTCGGTTATAGCTCTCATGGCCTCCTGTTGCAGCTTCGGTTGTAGCAAAGAAACAGTCGCCGGTGGTAGCATCCTTGACCACGGGTCCACCGGTCGTAGCAAAAACTGGATTCAACATTCCCGACCACCTGTTCCGGCACCTGCCATCCCCAGATGCAGCATTTGCAACCATCGCGAGCCAGCATAACGCAACCAGCAGCGGCCGACGGCCGGCAGCAGTCGGGTAGTCCCCCGGCTTGACGGAGCACACGGTGATTGCGGCGGCAGAGGTAGGGGATGCACACACAGAGAGAGAAGACGAAAGTTGCGGGCAGCGAAACGTGTTGGTGAAAAGTAGGAAAGGAAGGGAAGAGACGTAGGGCTTTGGATAAGAATTGGGGTCATCAGGGAACGTGCATGTGTGCGATCAGGAGCGATCCAACGTGCAACACGTGTCCGGCGCAATGTTTCGGCCGGCGCGCCGGATCTAATGTTTTTCTTTGTTTTGTCCGCATGATTACGTTTTTTTCTTTGAGTGCTGCTGCGGTGACAGTGGTAACAGATACGTGTGCTAGATCATGTTACTCTTTTCCCGTCAGGTTTTCAGAGCGAAGCGCACGTGAAAAAGGAAACCACCCTGCTTTTGGTAGCCGGATAGAGCTAAACTCAAAGATCTTTCACGTGGCCTAAAGATCAATCCATCGATCTACATAGGAGTAATATACTACTCTGTCACGTGACGTACATTTGCACGCAAGCAAAATCGCCACGCGAAACTATCCAAGAATCTATTGCATAAACCAACACGCTGACTCGAACTAACATACACTGCAGGTTGACCATGGTGGCCAGACAGGTCACAGGTTCCCTCCAAACCCTTCTTGCTCGCTCGCTCGCTTCGTTCGCTCCGTGTGAAATCTGCTTGCTACAACGACTTTTTTTTTTATCTTGTGCAGTACTCCAGTCATACCAGCAGGTTTCACCCCGTTGGTAAGGAGTAAATAAATTGGCAAGAGCAGGGGCGCCGCTGGGCTTCATGCGAAACTAGAAATTCCTCCTGGCCAGACCGATCGTGGACCATACTCTACCTCACCACCACGCCCTGCAAAGGTTTATGGCCGCCATTTACGCCCGCTTCATGGTGGTGGTCATGCTCGTGCGCGCAGGGGCGCAGAAATAATACTACTCAATTCACCCACTGATCAATTCCAGCAGCCATAAATAAATTCAGACATCTGCAGCAATACCAGTGGCATGTCTTTCAGTGGGAAATACTACCTCACTACATTTTACTCCGGGAAACAAACAAGCAGCAAAGGACGCATGCCGACCGACGTCGCCCTCCTCCGTGCGTCACTCACCGCACTCGATGGGCCGAGAGAAACGCAGATGCTGCTGCCGGTTGTACAACCACACGACCTGCCTACAGTACTACAAGGTTCCAAGAGAACAATGGCGATGTGTCTGCGGGTGGCGATGCGACGCCAAGAACCCCTTCCCATCGTTTGTTGCTGCCTCCTCTCCTCTAGCTGAGTTCGTCCTTCGACCAGCCCTGTTTGTTTCTTATATTATGCCTAATTTGTGGCTCCCATCGACCGCTAGCTCGTAGGTTTTGATTCGGTTGCATTAGGAAGTCGTGTGGGTTTAATTAGTCGGGTAGGTATATATACAACAACTCTAAGAGATTCATCATATCGATAGCCTCCATAACACACCTGGAGTGCCCTTCATAATTTTTCGGAGGCCGTGAAGACTGTGAGTAAACACAAAATCGCCGAAATGCGGCTTTCATATTGTCCCTGCAAGGGCCCTCTTGTTATCGGGTCATACGTTCTTTCTGGCCAATTTTCAAAATTTAGACCAAAAGATCAAATAATTCAGCAATTTTGATTATGATTTAACCAAACAATGAAATGATCGTGGCCTGCGATTCTGTTCTCGCAATGTCGCTCGCAACCAACATGTGATTCTGAACGCTTCGTTGCTTCGTTTCGATTGGTGCTATAATTCAGCAACCATCAATATTGTCTCGTCTTATTTGGCGTTCATGATTTCACTCTCGGACTGGTACCTCGAATCCGACAAGGAATCAATAGAAATAGTTTCATCATCGGATTCATCCACACATAATGCGAACCCTATGCCATCTACATGAATCTAGGAGCAGCTAAACTAAATCAACAAAAAAAGGTTGAGAAATTTACCTCCGAGCAAGTCATCGAACACCTTAAGGTCGCAATGCTGAATGGTTGATGGAGTTGAACAGCGGGAAGTAGGTGCGGGGCCGCCGGAAGCGCGGGAAGTCCAAAAACGCAAATCAGCAGAGGTGACCGAGGCCAAATTCCGACGATGCAGGCGTCACAGGTGACACTAAATGAAGGTGGAGTGGGCTTGTTGGCAATGGCGAAAGGAAGTGTGCATTGTAAAACGTTAGTGATGTCAAAATTTCGGTGAATGGAAGGCACACTATATTGCCTCGCCCAACCTTCAAATACAAAGGCCCACGAGCTTGGTTGGGAATGCGCTTCAAAATTACGACGATTGAGGACGGAATGATATCTTTGTTGGATTGGTCTTTTGGGTCGAAATAGTCACGGTGATGGCTATTGTGGCGACGGGGGATGCTGTAAATATCTCATTAGAAAAATCAAATCAATCGAGATTTTACGAAGATAGAATGCAATTACTAATTCATGATCTGACATGTACTATATGAAAACTTCATTCTCGATTCTACGTGATTTTTGTATGAAATCGTTTTATTTGCTTCTCTTTAGTGGAAGTTGTATCTTTCCAGGATGTATTCTAATTTTTGACTTAGTTCTTCTTGATGACTGATTCAACTTTTGATGGGTTAATGTGACGACCCTTTTAGAGTTTCTCTTGTACTCCCTTTATCCGAAAGAACATTTCGTAAAAATTGGTAAAAATATATGTATCAAGAACTAAAATACATCTGCATACATTCATTTCCCCGGAGTATATAATAATATGCCTTCTTCACACTGTGTATCCTATGCTTCATCAGTGTGTCACCTTTTTGGCGGTCCGTTTGGAAGATTTTGCAAGTGGGTATATTCTCTCTCTCTCTCTCTCTCTCTCTCTCTCAAGTGTCAGTTCCAAATATTCCTTCTTATACTACATGAAAAGAAGAGCTTTTTGAAAGAACAGAATCAAGAAGAAAAATAAACAAAGTAGCCAGGCTACTGCTTCTGCGTGCAAACAAAACAAAACCCGCCCACCTTAATTAATTAAGTAGCATTTCATGTCGATGGAAGAGTTGATACCAGCTAGGTTTTAGTTTGATCGTCATAAAGTGGCACTAGTGAACCTACTCCGGCCTTTTGTTTGAGACGAGCATGGGAGATGGTCCATGATTTGCGTCTTCTTTAACGGTGAAGACACAGTGTAGGCAAAGCCCTGTTTGATTTGTTTGTTTGGACTGGAGTGCCAAAGCTGTGTGGCCCATGTCGCACTCATAGCGTGGCCCAGGGTGAGGATCCGAATAATTGCTAGGCCTGGGACCTAATAACAAATATTGTTTGGTGAAGACAATGGAGTGATTTCGCAACGGAGTTTGCTTCTTCTCTCCTTCAATGTATATTTTTCTTTGTTGCATGGCTTTTAACTTTGAGAACTATTAACTCCGTTCGAAAATACTTGTCGAAGAAATGGATGTATCTAGATGTATTTTAATTCTAAAATACATCCATTTTTATTCATTTATCTGACAAGTATTTCTGGATGGAGAGAGTAGTGATCCTTCTCAGCTCATCTTTAGTTTACTTGGTTGTCGTCGATGTGGTGTGACGGTGTTCGATACTTTTGTATCTTGCCTTGGATGTGTGGGTTGTGTACCGTGGTGGCGTGCGTGTGTTTCGGTTCGCTCGGATGTTTGTGGTGATGGTTGTTTTATAATATAAAGCGGGGAAAACCATTTTTCGGTAATCTCAAACTATTTAATTCTACATCAGCATCTCTTCTATGGGATGATTAAAATTTCAGATTCCCTAAAAAAAACATTCAGATAGCTCGTATGAAGATTGATTATTTTTGTGAAAATATAGCTAAATTTAACAAATACTTTTGCCGGATTAATGGACAAAAAAGCTGGATAGATTGCTTTTCACGTGAAGAATAATAGAGAGAAAAATCAACTCTTAACAAGTTTTAGTTCTTACTAACAACCAGTAAATATAACATGTTTACTATTTTTAGTACTCCATAGCACAACTAGACCAACTGCAATAGAAGTGATCATGTGGGGCTTGCCTGGTCAAAATGCATTTGTATGATCAATTAGTAGCTAGCCTTTAGTGGCCGTGTGTTTGCCTTTAGTTTGTGGCATCAGGGCCACTCCAGTTACTCTCATTATTCATCCCCGACTCTATCATATGAGGCTACATTATGCATGGTCCCACTCCATGATTGCTTGCACAAAATAATCGATGGGAGGAAAACAAAAAGAGAAAAGGATCCTGAGACAGCCGAAGCTCTGGGATTAGATCGCTGGGCATAGTGAGCCGTATGCAGGCCTAATCTGGCCTATATAGTTTTTCTATCCTACTACTATAATTTCGTGCATGCAAACGAACTCTTTTTCTACGCTAGGGTTTTTCAATTGTTTTTCGAGTTTTTTGTTTTTGGTTTGTATTTTCACCATGGTTTATGCGTTTTTTCTCTGTTTTCACTGGTTTTTTCTTTATTTTTTATTTCCTTATTTTTTTCTCGGTTTTCAATAGTTTTTTTTCTTTCTTTTTTCTTTGGGTTTGTTTGTCTCTCTCGTTTCATCGGTTTTCTTTGTTTTCTATCGGATGAACCTGTTTTTGGTACATATATAAGACATATTTTTATTACATGTTAAACATTTTTGCAAAGTTTGATTAACATTTTTAAAATACGAGATTAAAAAAATTATACCTGGTCAACCTTTTTTATACACATTTAAAATTGTATTCAAATGCTTGAATAACATTGTTAAAATTTCATATTAAAAACTTTCTAATACCTTGTCAATATTTTTTCTATACACATTAAATATTTTTATTCAAATTATTGATTAATATTTTTTGATTACATGGTCAACACTTTTCTATACACATTTAAAAGAATTCAAATGCTTGATTAACATTTTTAAAATACTTGTTTAATATTTTTATATATACATTAAACAATTTTCAAATACAAGTTTAATACTTTATTATATTATCAACATTTTTTATACAGATTTAATATTTTTAATATATTATCAACATTGTTTTATACAGATTTAACATTTTTTTAATGCAAGTTGATCATTTCTTGAATACATTGTCAACAATTTTTCTATACACATATTAAAAATTCAAATGCATGTTTAACCTTTTTAATACATGGTCAAAAAAAATTAAATATATGATAAAAAAATCAAACATAAGGTATATTTTTTTATACATGGTTAACATTTTTTCTATACACATTTAATTTTTCTAAATACATAATTTTATTTTTCAAAACATTATGTAAAGTATATTTTTTTAATATATTCCCTTTGTTCCTAAATATAAGACATTTTGCTAGTTCAATTTAAACTACCAAATGTCTTATACTTAGGAAGGGAGGCAGTACTATACATTTAGAATTTTTTGAAGTGTAAATAAAAGTACAAAAGAAGAAACAAAAAACTGAAAAACTGAAATAACGAGGTTGTGGCGTCCAGCGCACCTGGGCCACCCCATCTAGAGCTGCCTTGCCGCGAGGATTCCCGCGAAGGTTCTCTTGTTGAAGGACTCTACAATAATAACCCCGGCCCATTCGTGCAGAGTTAAGCGATGAAGGGTTGTACAGTAATTGGTCCGGCTCATTCGCGCACAATTAATAAAAAAAGAGAGGAGAAAAGGGAGCGCACAAGGGATTCGAACCCAGTCTCCTGGTTGGGACCATTTTCTATCAGATAGGAGGAGCACTTGTACAAAATAGACTTACAAAGTACAAAATAGACTTAGAAAGATACAGAGGAAATCGTGTTAGGAAGCGGGTTTTTCTTTGGCCAAAAGGTACAACAAACTTAGAATGAGCATGAACAGATTAATGAGACATCTTTCCCTTTTGAGTTTTCTGGTGGACCTCCCGTGCAAGATCTTTGCTCTTCCCCTGGAACATATGAGAAAAGGTGCACTCGGCTTGCCTGTGATAAAGCAGTAGGGGCGGGACTACTTGAGTCAAAACGAGCTCCATTGTTCTTCATAGTTTTTCTAGGGGTTTTTCATTTTTGTTTTTTTTCACTATTTATTCATTTTTTTATTTTTCTTTGGTTTTCTTTACTTGTTTATTTGTTTATTATATTTTTTGTTTATTTTCGTTTTTCTTCTCTGATTTTTATTCTTTTCGCATTTGTTTCTTTGTGTTATTTTATTTCTTTTTTGGTTTTCATTCTACATTTTTTTATATGTCAACTAGATTTTTCTAATACATGTTTAACAGTTTTCCAATGCAATTTTAACATTCTTTTAATACATGGTCAACATTTTTTTACACATATTTTACACATTTTTCAAATACCTGAGTAACACTTTTGAAATACAAGATTAATATTTTTGAATACTTGGTTAAAATATTTCCTATAAACACTTTTAATGTTTTTTTCCAAATATTGATTAAAATTTAATACACGGTCTATAATTTTTCTATGCACATTTAACATTTATCAAATGCTTGATTAAAATTTTCTAAATGGAATATTAACATTTTTTAAAATATGGTCAACATTTTTTCTAAATACATTCAAGATTTTTCTAATGCTTGACTAACATTATTCAAATACTTGTTGAACATTTTTTTCAAATTCTTGATGAATATTTTTATATACATCATCAAAATATCCATCAAATTTTAATACATGGTCAACAGTTTCCTTTACAAATTTAAATTTTTTTAATACACAGTCAACATTTTTCTTTGCACATTTCAAAAAATTGAAATAATTTTTGAACATTTTTTCAAATGCCTGATTAACATTTTTATATAAATGATCAATTTTTCATCATTTTTAATACAAGGTAAAAAAAATGCAACACATAATATTTTCCAAATGTTTGCTTAACAGTTTTCAAACACTTGGTCAACATTTTTCAAATGCTTGATTAGCTTTTTTTAAATACATAATCAAATTATTTTCATACATTTTTTATATACATAATAAACATTTTCTCTATACAAATTTAACTTTTTGTGTAGAGAAATTTATATATGTTTGAAATTATACAAAAAAGTACAAAAAAGAAAGCAAAACACGAAAACAAAAACATGAAAAAAATACAAAAAACGAGGTTGTTGTTTCCGGCGTGCCTGGGTAGTCTCAATTCGCAGCACCCTTCAGTGAGGAGTCCTTCTGTCTCGCTGAATGCGTGACATAGGGGTGCCCAGGGTTCCCTAAGGTTTGCTTTAAGCGAGATATAAGGCATCTTGCGCTGTGGTCCTGTGGGTTTATTCCAGCCTGTTTATAATTTATAAGCGGTTTTCTATTAGAAATACTTCTAAAAAAATGGAAATATTTTCTAAAAATTTAAAAATACCTAAGAAATTAAAAAATAAATTTCAAAAAAATCATAAAAATTAAAAAAACACGAATTTAGACAATGTTAGTGAATGAAAAAAGTGTCCCTGAATTTTGAAAAATGTTCATGAATTCTATTTTATAGAACATTTCTTAATATTTTATGTTAAAAAATTTGGAATTCTTCTCAAATTCCAAATATGTCCCAGAATTCAAAAAATGTTCCCAAATTTCAAAAAAGGGTCCAAGATTTCAAATAATGTTCCCAAGTTTCACTATGAACATTTTTTGATGCACGATTTGTTTTTGAAAATACACGAGGAACATGTTCATCAAAAATTTAAAATTGTTCACGTACACTTCTAGATAAATTTTTATGTGACTAAAAATGGTTCAAGTTTTTTATAAAATTGTGTTTCAATAATGTTTTGTTTATTTTTTATAAAAAAGTTCACCTATTTTTAAGTAATATACATTTTGTTATTATTGTGAAAAACAAATGAAAGCCCACAAAAACTAAGGGAAAACCAAAACCCCAAAAGAAAAAGAAAAAAATGCTGGAAAACAATATGAGAGGTGCAGTCGGTAACTGGCGCTACCTCAACTATTTGTTGTGTTTACTTGGGCGCTTCGATAGTCATTTACACAGGAATGAAAACCTCACAACACTCGAAGCGCTTGTGTGCAGAGAAGCATTAGCTCTTGCAAACAATCTTCATATTCGGCGTATTCATGTTGCTTCGGACCGAAGATGGTTGTCAAGGATATCAAGCAAGGTTCGTTATGAAGCTACGCTGCCATCATCTAGGACATTGAAGGGGAGTTCTACAATGTTTGCATTATGCGAATTTTTTTCATGAGCCTAGAAACTTCAATTATGAAGCTCACAATATCACAAAACATGCTCTTCTGAGGGTTGGTCGCCACGTCTCGTTAGCTCCCCCAATGATCCATTCTTAATTGTTGTAAACATTATCTTTGAATAATTAAAGTTGTGCAAGTTTGCCCAAAAAAACTCTGCCACAGTGAGTCGTTGATTTGAGGTCTCTACATAGCTGCCAAAAAAACTCTATTTCTTTGCCACTATTGTTTGTGCCGACTCTTGTCATTTTGATATCATCTTCTGCAATTTTAAAGCTGGTTAGGTTAGCTGCTAGAGGAAAATATATAACATGTGACGTTGTTGTCCTATAGTCGGCTTTGCATCCGACGGGCTGTCTTTCGGCGCTTCAATGTGTGTTCGTGGTCTTGGGCAAGTTTGGTTTGGTTACTAGTTCTTTTGTCTTTGTCCACACTCCACGACCTGTCTTGCAAGCGATGTGTCCTCAACTACAGTGTGTTCAATGATCTTAGGTTCTCACCTATGAGTATGAACGATTAATACCATTTTTCAAAACCTATGAGGCCAGTCGTGTTTGTGTAGTCTTGGTCTTCCATCATTTTTTTACCCGAGATCTCAATAATTTTTGAGAAATAAAGATGGAGACAAGCAACAACTTTGTATGACTTTAATAGTACGACAATCATACGATCCAATGCGTTACAAATAGGAGTGTTGTCACCTTGGGGAGATCCCTGCTATTCCTTACCTAAAAATGCAATTCCCTTTTTTGGACAAAAGGCAATGTATTAGTATCAAGATGATATCAGATACACCCAGTCTCTGTTCGACACAATATCATAAGCTAGTAAGCTAGTTGAGAAATTGAGGATGCGCACAACCAAAAAGAAATAAAAGGAAGAAGAAAAACAACGAAAGTCTAACATGACCAACAAATGATAACAGACCAACAACAATGCCATCCACCGTCCTTGACTAACACACAAGCTATAAGAAAGGTTCTATGAAAACAATGTCTCCAAGACGGTAACAACGTGCAAGTGCCATCATCGCGGGATTCAAGCATTTCAGGTCAAACCTTGGGTTTTCACCCTGGAGAGTACATCTAAGCAGGCTCCAAAGCAATGCATTCAACAAGGGTGTGATGCATAAAACAACACAATTGCCAGGTGCAACCATCAAATATCAGACATATGGTTTTCACCCCGAAGATTGAAACCCAGTGCTCAATGAGCACCGTTGAGTCAAAGAAACGGTATGTTGTCACCATCCCTTGTCGAAGAATACAAAGTTGCATGAAAGGGCACCCACACATCATGATTGCGGTAAACTGAAATTTAAACCGTTCCATGGCATTCATGCCGGAAGGTAGCCACTCTCGTGTATATCTATGGTGTGGATATGACCACTCGACCAAATCTATGCATGTGGAGTCTAAAACTGATACATAACGGGAAGAGTCAAACGTCGCCAAAGGCCATCTCATGTGTGTGTGCTCCATAAACCCTGTGGCGGAGACCGACAACAACATGTCACTGAGAGAAGGCGTCAACGACATGGTTGCCGCAAGCCGTAGCTGCACCACCCCGACCCACAATCGCACCTCTTGGTGTCGCCGCCTCGCTATCGCTTCGCCATTACCATTGCCGACTAGCCACTAAGCGGCCGATGCCAGGTCTGGAAGCCGGAGGCCCATCAGCACACGCGGCCACCGCCGCCCATGCAGTGGCGAACATACAGGGTGGCCAGGGTGGGCTGCGGCCCACCCTGGGATTTTGAGACAGCCTATATACATATACATTCCAACTAGGTCAAAAAAAGATGGCCCAATGAACACACCCAGGACGAACGCAGTCCAGGTCATAGCTGGCCAAACGGGCCGGGCCAATCAGGCCGGCCCAGAAGCACGCAGGCCCGGTACGCAACGGGCCCGGCCCGGCACGGGCTAATCAGGCCGTGCCAGGCACGCAGCCCGCCTTGGGCCGTGCCTGGGCCTAGAGGCTGGGCACGCGGGCCGGCA
>CBMN010769390.1:0-10590 GCA_000582825.1 Hordeum pubiflorum | reverse complement strand
AACGGCCCACCGGACCCCTGATCCGCGCCCTGATCGGGGGTGCTCAACCCACTATGGTTGACGGGCCCCTGTCACCTGCGCTATATAACGAGGTGGGGGCCGGCGGCTTGCAAAACGAGGTTCGTCGCTGAGCCGCACACCCCACCGACACACCCAACGATCTAGGGTTAGTGCTGTGCTGACGGGAAGCTTCGCCGCCACCATCTCGTCCACTCTCTTCCATCACCTCCACAGCCACCTACGATGGCCACCACGGCGGGATCATGCACTCAAGAAGAAGGTACTCCACCGTAGATCCCTAACCCTAACCGATCCAAAGTTCTATCACATACAAGCATCATGTCTAGATATGATAATATTACACGGCACACCAAAAGAACCTCGTGTTCTTAATACGTTGAAACATCGGTCGCATTCAACACATCTCAAACTCAGATGAGTAACCAGACGAGCAATAACCATTGTCGTTGTTCTCATGGTTTAATGGCACCACACAAAAGCAAATACCAATGCCGGCCCGAGTACTAACAACGCCCGGTCTTTCGCGAGCACCAAACTAAAGTTTTCGGCAGAACGTAACACTGCATCATAAGCCACACGACACGACAAAAGGGACGATAGACCCAGAGAGAGCTTTACCATCTAATCCATGCCGAGACGGCCATTCGCTAGGGCATCACTTCGAGCACACGCATAACCAACACGAAGCGATCCTGTGAGAACACGAACTCAAATAAGAAGCAAATCGGGCAGAGCACATAAGGTAGCTGGTGATATAAGAGGCATTTAACAGACATACCAAAAGAACATGGGGCCCTAAGGGCGGCGCATGATCTGCAGCCTGTGCTTTTTAGCCGCAGAGGGGTCGTCCCCTTGTCCTGCCAGGCCTTCGGTTGATTCACTTGGAAGGTAAACAACAACCATGTCAAACAGAGCAGCAACGATGCACATACCGTTAAAGAAATGCTTCAGACCAAAGCCAAATACCTCTCAGCAGTAGCAAGATCATCACCAGGAGTAACGGAGCTGCCATCCAACTTTTCAAGCCCCTAACAGGCAGGAAACGATATACCTTATGAGCTGATTAACAAACAAGCACATGACCAGGTCTAAAATTAAATTCTCAACAGGCAGATGACCTGTTAATACCTGAGCAGGGCCAGCAGTGAACAGAGGTTTACGCATTCCAGACCTAGGCACATTATTGGCCAGAACCTCTACACCGACGCTACAGGAAACAATTATACCCAGGTCACGTCACATATCTAAAATCATCTAACTACAGCATATTGGACCAATTTTCTGGAACAGCCATCATACCCTTTGTTGACAGAAGCTGGTGAAGGACGGCCCTTGCTGCTTTGGGGGTGGTAGGCTCCTAGAAAGAAGACACGTACCAGTTGAGTAAAACCACACAGACAAGACGATTGGAAAGCAACAAAAAACGGTTTTTCGTGAGAGAAGGGCCTACCTTTGTCTGTGTTTCACTGTCCGTGATAGACAGAAGAGGAACCGATCCAGCGGGCAGCACATCGGTTGGTAAGCCAGCATCAGTCTGAGAACTTGTACTGCCATCTGACCATCCGGGTGAGCTTGGCTTACGATACAGAACCGCATTCCGCACAATTGGCTCAACAGGCAAGTCCAGCCTGTTGACTTGAAACGATGTCACCTCCGTGTCAAGCAAAAAGCTCTTTGAGGAGATGGACACTACAAATCTGTGCCTTTGCCCAACCAATGCAGACAACTCTTTGGGCACGAAATAATCCCCGCGCGCCGTATGGACAATCTCATCAAGAGGAAGGGTGTTGGACTTCCCATCACGGAGCAGAGTAATCAAAGACCTGCCAACAAGATCCTTTCCCGCCCTGTCAAAGAAGACAAATTCAGCTTCTCCTGTATTGTCTGTGCCCATGAAACAGATCCGATACCTGCAGCAGAGCACACAGTTGGGACACACCCAAGCGAACAAAGCATACGGTAACTAACTCACATATGTGCAAAGAGAGGTACCTTGGCAGTGCACCGATGCAAGGACAGTCTGGATCGGTACACATGTAGACGGTCCCATATGGAAGAGAAGTCTCGTGGCACTTTGTGCATGACATGAACCAATAGCGCAGGCCAGGAACCAAGCCACTCAATGTAACCGAGCAAAGGAAACGCACATCCTACAAAGGAGACGACGGACGATAAGAACAATGTTCAATACAAGTGCAAAAGAACACACCATGGAAGAAATTAGAATAAACGGAGAAAGCCAAAATATTGACCTGGTTCTCATAGATGTTCAGGTCCAGAAGTTCAGCAACCGTCTTGGTCTCCAGATCGACCTGGGCACTCACCTCAGTTGTTGTCTGTCCTTGAAGGAAAATCTTTTCTATAGGAGAGAACTTGCCCTGGAGCCTTTAGACAACATCAAACAACAAAGAACACGCGACCAAGTCAGGCAAGGGAGGGAACACAATGAGCCTGGGCATGAACGAAACAGCACACACCTCTCAGTGAAGTCTATCATTTCAGAAATGTCATCATTTATGTACCAACGACATGTCGCACTCCCGCTCACACCCCTTCGACCTGTAGGCCATTACCAAAGTTAGAACACGTTATGTGAAAACATGCGGGCAAAAGAACAACCACCCAAATAACCTAGGAAGAGTACTCACCCTCATAGTTTTTTACCAGGGTTACAACAAACAGCGCAACTACTGGACCATTCAGTCCTAACTTGATGATAGCATCCCCCTCAAAAGCCGTAGCATGTTCACCCCAGAGGATAATGGTTATCTGATATACACTGCATAATGAATAAGACATGGTCAAAGGAATGCCAGGACAATTGAAACAACAACATAAATAATAGGCATCCGACAGAGCAAAGCAGCATACCTCAGGTCTCTGATACTGATGCAACGCTTTATGGAAGGCTCGCTCCTGCTCGAGTTGTGATACTGAACAGCAGCGGATACACCAGTGATAACACCAAGCACATCTAAATAACCAGAGAAAGGGAGAACAGCTTACGCGTGCACACGGCAGATACAGAAATGGAACAGTCGTTCGGATAACACACCTGTGAAGAAATCAGGCGTATCTTGAGGGGCAGGTAGGCGAGATAGTTCGGTGAGGGAGTAGGTGCAGAATGGGAACTGAGCCTCTGGATCAGTATTAGGATCAGCCGTGGTGAACCTATTGAATCTGATCATGTGTTTCGAATCGATAGGCTTGAAATAGCGTTTGTTCAGGAACACCAGGAAGTGAGAAATCTCATACGCACATCCTTCTTTCAGTTTACCCATAAACTTGGAGACAAGCTTATCACCAATCTCAGCATAGATATGGTCGCTCTGTCAAGAAACAACATTCATGAAGCACCAAGCAAGAAAGGCAGGATAAACTTACAAACAACATAATGCGCATGGATTGGATAAGACATATACCTGGGAATCCATAAGGACCATGTCAGTATGCTTGATAGGACCGTTATCAGTGGTCCCACGATGCTGCCACATGCGTGAAACATACACACGGATAGTTAGGTTTTTGTTCCCGACAGCGAGACCCTGCAGACCAGCCATCTACAACAAGAGGACCAGTACCAAAAGACGGTGCTACTGTTAAGCCGGTTAAACCTGCACGACAGAAACCAAAGTACAGAACAAAGCCAACGATAAACCATACAGACGTTCAAAACACCGTCCCTATCGCATGGGACCAAATACCTATCCAACCAACAACAAACATAGCCGACCAAAATACTATATAACCCACAAAAATTTGCCAACAACTACCAAAACGAAGAATACCATCCTAGACAAACCTAAGTCATCCCCGCGGCCCGGAAGACCTCAGGGAAAACAATGTTCCTGGTCATAGAGTTACATTTGCCATCAGCGTCCAATATAAGAATTTTCAGGGAAGCTCTTGAAGTAACACGAGACACCGCCACGTACAACTAACCATGCGTAAATACAGGGCCCTTAAGATATATACCAACAGATGACAACGTCTGCCCCTGGCTCTTATTAATTGTCATGGCATAGCACACACGAACAGGAAACTGACGACGCCTAAGCACAAAGGGTGCATTTCTCTTCTTTGCCAATAGCTCAATCCTGGGGATATAAACGATGTCACCCACATGGGAGCCAGTCATGATAATAGCCTCGATGAGTCGGTCACCCAATTCCTTTACAATCAGCCGCGTACCGTTGCACAAACCATTAGCCTGGCTCAGGTTTCTAAGTAACATAATCGGGACACCAACCTTAAGAGTCGGTCTATGATTTGGAAAATTTATAATCTTAGTTGCGTTTAGGTACTCAACGGGGTAATAGACATCTTGGCCCTTGACAGAGTCTGCAGAACCATCGACAGAATCGGCACTCAGGTAGTCTCTGCTAGCGGTAGGGACTAATCCAAGGACATGGTTGTTAATATCTTCAGCATGGTCATTGGTAGGGGCTAAAACAGCTCTCTCTTGCAAGTAACCAGGGTTCGAGTAGTTTTGCAAAAAATTCTCCATAGACAGAAGAAACAATAGTCGCTATAGGATCACCGGACGTACAAACCAAGAGGTCGTCCGGTATTTGTATCCAAGAAGCCTCAACATCATCACCTTGCCTCGTGACACGCAATTTGCCCTCACCAAGATCCAGCACCCATTTTCTAAATAAGGCAACACTTTCCTATGCCCTAGCATCCGCACCAGGTACATCCAAACGCATGTTAACTGAGAGCGTCAATTTCTAGACAGAACGCCACAGCGGAGAGTTAGTGATTGCTGCATCAACGATCTGAGGCCTAGTGCCTCCCTCAACAACCGGCAAGATCTGTCTAAGGTCACTAGCCAAGACCATCACCATTCCACCAAACGGTATATCCGCAAGATCCGGATTACCCACGGAAAGGACGTCGCGCAGAGTCCTGTCTACAGTCTCGAAGCACTTCCTGTGTGCCATAAGCGCTTCGTCCCAAATAACAAGCGAAGAGACCATCAACAATTTACAAAGCTGGGAGCCTCTCCTAATATCACATTGTGTATTATCGTCAAGAAGGATAGGTATTTTAAAGCGAGAATGAGCAGTCCTCCCACCAGGCAACAACAACGAGGCAATGCTCGAAGATGCAACGGTAAGCACGATTTTTCTCTCACATCTAAGTTTAGCACATATTGCATTCCACAAGTAGGTTTTCCCAGTACCACCATGCCCAGAGACAAAAAAAAACCAGGTTCCCCCGCATGCACACAATCCACAATTGCCTTATAAGCAACCAACTGGTCTTTGTTTAGACTATCAAACATAACCAAGGCCTGTTTGGACAGAGCACACGCATCATAACACAACTCCTCACGAATTAAATGGTTATCATCAGATTGTTCACCCTCGCCAGAGCGAGATGGCAGATTAAAGTTCCTAATATCAGAACCATGCTTCAGGAAAACCTCGGCCAGCTCGTCAAGAAGCATGTCTCTTAATCTTTCAGGGGGGACAACATAGTTTTGATTACCTAAGGCACGCCGCAACCTATATTGGATATCATCGGACATGCTATCACAGTAACGTTCAAAGAAAACAAGCTCATCCTTGATAGAACAATGCATGAGCATGGTCGCAAACAGCTGCCTAAGTCGATACACAAACCCCCAGACAACCGCTTCATCAAATGCTACATACCACTCATTGTCGTCCCCTAATAGACCACGCGCAGCACAGGCTTCTTTAAAGGTATGGTAAAGACGACCGTTGTACGATCGGAGATCCTCGTAAGACCTAGCCCCCCTAACAATCACCAAGAGCATGCGCAAGTAATACAACTCACCACTCAAAGGATGTACATAATATATGCGGCCAATCTTTTCACCCCCACCCCTTGGATGCCATGATCTACTTTTAGCATCCCATGTCCAAGCAGTTGGAAAATCACAATACGGCAATGACCGAGCATCTTCGAACATCTCATTTGCAGCAAACCATTCAGTAAGCATAGTCTTTTGCAAGAAGTCAGAACAACAATTTTGATGAGATCAGCACCAGGGCGATAGTAAACAATATTCATCCCAGGCATATGAACAGTCAGCCTTTGAACCGATGGCGTTTTATAATGTATTTCAAACCCAAATATGCGCCATAGTGCATCGTACTCACATATGTAACGACATATCAGATACTCCTGAACCTCGTCTATCGTACGACAACCAGATTTATTTAACTTTTTTAGCCTTTCTAACATGACCTTGGAGTAGTCAGCACCTTTGGTGACATACTTAAAGAGGTATTTCATCACCTGTGTCTTATTACACCACTCTACATTAATGTGGCCCTGGAATTTCTTAAGCATTGACATATTATAGGGAACAACGTGCCTATTGTCAAGATAATGACCATTCTTATAAATCCTTCGACCATCGTCACGACGCCGATACAAGACAAACCCATCATCATCAACAGCAGTGGTATCTCTGAAATCCTTCGGGAAATATTTAGAACAAACACCATTTTTCATGCAGACGCACTTATTGTTCATTTCACCACATGGACCATGCATCATGAATTCAGAAACTAATGCATATCCTAGAGGATCAAGTAGTGCATCTGGTACCTCAGCAGATATTAATGAATTAATACTTTCAACACCGATCTCACCGTTGCCTCCTTTCCTCCACACAAGTATGTGCGCGTGAGGCAGCCCCCGCTTCTGGAACTCAACCGTATACAAAACTGAAAAGAAAACAGGAAAGTTACATCAGCCAGACCATTCAACAAAAAGACCAGAACGTTATTAATAAGCTACAAATAAAGTAGCACACCAGCACACAGTACCAGCTGTAACCGGGCCAAATGCCCGGCCGGACTTGATCTCGTCTAAGTACTCGATGAGCTTCATATGATAGATCCTAACAACAATATCTGCCTTGTCAGAAGGCGCCTGACCGGGCTCCAATGCATTGGTGATCTCAGACCATTTGGGATTGCAAGTGAAAGTGGCCATTTGGGATTGCAAGTTCCTAATATTTAGAACAATACATCTAGCGCACCATGCACTCAGACAAACTGCAAGACCATCATGGAAATTTTCATGGTAATAACGACGACTGCCAATGTGACTGGAAGGTACAATGGTCCGCTTCCCAAGAGCATCGCCATCAACACACCCATCACCTACCGCGCCAGCAATGCCCTGCATGTGCTCCGATCTAAGCATGTCCTGATTTCTTAAGATGTACCACAGCCTATTTTCATCGATGCACGCACGCGCATCGACAACCGCCTGGGAGGAGAGAAGGCCATAACATATATAAGGATTAGGCTGATCACTCCTATAGTGGCACATAAAACGATAGTAATCCTGCATGGTCATCCTATTCCGACTATTTGTGGGGTCATCGCCACCACCAGCAGGATACGAAGAGGATGCCTCATCGGATGGGCTTACAGGGGCGTGATTAGGATCTACAGGCCCATCACCATCGTCTTCTCCAGGAACAATTAAGTGAGGAACATTGACCTGAAACCCCCTCTCTCCATGAGGGAAAAGCAGCGGGTATTGCAGAGGCATGAATGCAGTATTCAGAGAGGATATCTGCTGAAAACCACCAGAACGGCTACAAACAACAATGTCCCGAGAAGATGCCTCTAACGTGAAGTCAGCACCGACTATTAGAGCAGCAACTCCAGTGGTTGTAGGCAAGCTAAATTGTGGACTATCACCCTTTGAAGGCCCAATAATACGAATCGAGATATCCTCGATAAGCTCATCACCGCGCCCCTCTATCATCTTACTCGCCTCCCTAAAGGTCTGCACCAATGGATTAGACACATTAAGCATGTCTCTAAGACCAACCACAATACTCTCATCCACACCCCCAGTAGGCTTATCGTCTGGATTCAAGGCATTCATCCTATGCCTGATCTCATTAGCCGGGTCATGTATATACAACTCAGCAAACTTCGGGGCATCATCACCGTTAGGCACCAACGAACCAATACGATGCGACACCTGACCACTAATCTTAAAAATCTTAGGCCCACGGCTGCCACCAAACGAACGCTCGATAGTAGCACCCATCGAATTGAAGGCGAACATACAATTGTACTCACGTATAAACCGGAGGAATTTTTTTGCATGAGAAGTACCATCGAATTGAAGGAGCTCCCGGAGATAGGCCGGGGGATCCTTAAAGGGAGGGATATAGACCTTAGCGCCTTTACAACAGCGATAGTAGACCATCTTACGCTGTTTCCATGATGACTTGTGCTTAGAACACTCGGCATACCAGAAGGAGGCACCACAGTACTGACACAAGAAATCCGAAGGGCCATAATACGACCTATCTGCATAGCAAGCTAACAACCACGAAAACAGAAGGCTATCAGGCAAAAAAAACGAGACAACCAAAACAGCAAAGGTCCTGTTCGTAGGTACCTTTTAGAGACTCGGCAAACTCGACCGAATAACCCTGCCAATCCTTTGGCAAAGGCCCTTGGACAACAATATCTAACAAGGCACGCAAAACCAAAATAAGGGACCATAAGCGAAGGAAGGACAACCAACAAAGAACCAAGAAGGATTTAATGCACCTTCATCTCCAGGGCGACGTAACTTAATCGTCACTTTCCTTTTTTTCCGTTTGTTGCGATCTACCCCGGTCACCTCCGAACCCACGTAAACCAAATAACCATGCCAATCCTTCGGCAAGGATCCATTAACAACATGTTCTAACAAGACATGGGTAACTCAATTAGAACAGCACACGAAAAAGAAAAAGAACACCCAACAACAGAGCAGGAATTTCCATGCACGTTCATATCGGGCGCGACGAAACTCAACAGCCATTTTACGTTTCTTGCGATTTACCATAGCAACTGACGAACTCAGAAAAGGAAACCAACCATCGCCTAACAACACGAGAACAAATAAACAATCAACATCATCGGCAAAACAGCCTATGAAATGAAACAACGAAAGAAGAAAAGTGGACAGGCACGCACGTGTACGACTTCGGGAAGGAATCTCAACAGCCTGTCGTGGCACGTAACGCCTAGCAATCCCAGGGACCGACGCATGCCCAGCACCTGCAGCATGTCCAGGGCCAGCACCACGGCCAAGGACGGAACTACAGACACCCCTACTGCTTGGGCCAGTCACGCCGCCACGGCCCTCACCAGCAGCACGCACCCTCCGCGCAGCACCCGTTCGCGCGGCAACGGGCTGAGATCCAGCAACAGGATCAGAGGCAGATGCACCGCCTGCATCAGCCCTCCCCCGGCCTGTGACCCGACCATGCCCACCAGCAGCCCGCCCACGACCGGCACCCCCTACATTAGCCCTCCCCGGCAGGTGGCCCGACCACGTCCACCAACAACCCGCCCACGCCCACGCCCACGAGAAGATATCAAACCAGCACCAACACCAACAACATCCTCACCATGGGCCGCGACCGGACACATGGCATGTCAGCAACAGAGGTACACCATACCCCAAGACGCTGGAAACCAATAAGCAAGAACCATGTAACCTTAAAAAGCGCAACACCAGGTATCCAAATATAGCACGACACAATAGAAGGACAAAATACAATTTATCATACCCTGCACCAGCAACAAGGCCAGGGGAAGGATAAGGATCACGTCAAATAAATGAATAGTGAATATCCAAATGTCATTACAACCAGCCACCCATCTCATACACAGTGATCTAAACATAGACCAACCAGCCTCACGAAAACCGAACTATCAGCTAACCAACAGGAAAAAAAACCTAGATACAAGGCCCACCTAAAAGCTACAAGCCGTAGAAACCAACCAAGCATGTAACATCTGCCGCCGCGAAGCAGCATTGACGTCACCCACGGTAGCAGAGGCATCACCAGCAACAACAGGCACCGAAGACCGAACCAGCGAGTCCGCCAAAACAACGGCTGAACGAGCAAGCTTTCAATAAGTCATCATGTTCTTGTAATTATAGTCTACAACAACAAACCCATAGAGACTCTGTAAAAAGCAAATAACCTGGAGAGCGGCGTCATCATGAAGAGACGGGCAACCTATACCGTCCCGGGACCAGAAAAACTTCCTCATGGTCAAGGCATCACCTCCAGGAACAACAACATCTAGCTCCACCCCTCCAAGCACAACACCATCATCCATGACCTCTCGCAAGTATGAATGGAATGGCAAACGACAATGCGAAGCAACAACATCTAACATGTGCACGTAAGAACAACCGAGGGCAAACATCCTGCCAGCAAAAGGAAGAACCGAAAATAAGCAGACTGTACACAAAAAATGAAAGACCCCAACAAGGAACAAACGTTAGATCCCATAAAAAATGCAGGCAAAACGTTAGACCCTATTAGTTGCTATCAACTCTAGATCCAACGGCCCGGATCGCATCAAGCAAATCGATCGGACGGCCTAGAATGCCTGAGCGCTGAGGAGACAACGGCCTGGATTCGAAACACAGCACACCTCTGCAGCACGAGTGAACTAACACAGCAATATACATGGGCCTTAGACACAGGCTACATCTGCAGCACATATAGACTGACGGCACATATGAACATAAAGAACACCCCCCCCCCCC
>CBMN010769296.1:0-11788 GCA_000582825.1 Hordeum pubiflorum | reverse complement strand
CTAGGGCATATCTCCTACACATACTACAAACTACTTAAAACATAGCTAAAATATAAACAGATCGGGGAAGGACGGAAGAAATCACAATTTTCTCGCCGGTCCTTCCCCTTCCGGTCGTCGATGCGGTTGTACCCCTCCTCTGTGTAGGCGTCGATGTGCGATTGTGCGTCGTCATCGGATCTAGAGGTGGAGCCGCCTGTCAAGTCGGATTCCGAGCTGCAGCTTCGGCCCGATAGCCTGCGGAGCAAGCGGTCCGGCTCCTTGGCATGGCGGGCCGCCTTCGCCTTCATCGTCTCCTCCTTGCTTGCCTCGTGCTTCGACAACTCGATGGCGAGTCAGAGTGCTTCTGCATTCTTGCGGCAGAGGCGCCGCGCATTCACCTCCGCCGTCGTGAGAGAGCGACGGAGGAGCGACGCAAGGAGCGCAACATCGGGATTGACCGGCTAGGTCGCGCGTGACCGCCGTGCAGTCAGCGCCTCCCCTGCCGCCGACCACTCCCTTGCCAGTTGTCGTTCGCGACGGGCTGCTCATGCCTCGAACTCAGGCGTCCTCGTGCATACCGAAGCAGGCACGAGGACCCAACGGTGGCCAGGTAACACTTCCAGAACAGATGGTGGTCGTTGCCGGCGTACCTGAAGGACGGGAGCGGAGCGGACGGAGCTGCACGTCGGGCGGGACGGGCCGGCGACGTCGACGGGCGACGAGCGCTAAGAAAGAAGGTCCGCCGGTGCTGGTGCCGGTGCCGTCTTGCTCGAGCAGCGACCGCCTCAAGGTGATGCGTAGGGCGACCTCCTCCACATCGATGCTTAGTCGTCGGATTCTTCATCGAAGCCACCAGTGCTTTCGTCGCCGGCCACCGGATCGAAAGGGGAGGTGTCAAAAGTGAAGTGGATGGGGAAGGGAATAAAGTGGAGTTTGGATTCTCCGGTGTCTAGGGTTTTCTGGAGAAAGATATTTGTGGGGTCCGGTGGGTGAGGCTGGGTCAAGCCGACGTGACGGACACGTCCAGGCCGACTTCTCATTTTTGCGCTAAATATGAGGGGCGTTGAATGGCCCTGCTGTTTAAGAACGGTTTAAGGCGTCGGTTTGAATTGAGTTTTTCACGTTTGCTCAGTAATCGGGTCATCCTGGACGTTTGAAGACGGTTTGGGATGCGGGTTGTAGATGCTCTTAGATTGCTATATGTTTCTCTGAGGCTCCGTAGCTGGCATGACTGCACCCAAAAAACCGCGATGCTTCATGTGCTAGCTATGCCGAACGCATGTTTGTGCTATCAGTTTGATAAAAATGAAATAGGGGGCCTGGTGCTCCTTTTCTCGAAAAAAAGAAAGTTATTAGGGATATATTTTTCTGTGATAGAGACTGGGCCTTCCTCTTTTCGAAAAAGGAAAAGCCCCATACTCTTATCCAAAGTGAGATTCTGTGTAGCACTTGCACCACACGACATCGTTTCCAGCTGAAGAGCGGCAAGCAGTAGCATTTCGTCGTCGTGTCATCTCAGAGACTCTGTTCCCTTGTCAAAGTGTAGAAACAGAGAAGCAAATCAACTGTTGAGTTGCGACGACTGAGGATGCTGACAACAAAACATTCGCATTTCTTCTCCCATATGACACGCGCAATTCCTGGCTAGCTGCAAGCCTTGACTCAGCACGCCTGGCCCAACGACGTGAGGCGCGCCATCCCGCCCAAAAGTCACTTTGCAATTCACAAGGGGTCAACGACTGCTCTGGCGAAGGCGGCCTTGGAGTTTCGCCATGACGCCACTCGCCACCCACATCCACGATGGCTGCGGTCACCACCACACCAACGGCACCGGCATGCGGAGTCCGCGCTGCGCGACCTCCAGCGCGCACGCACGACAAGCCAAACCCTGCCGTCAGGTCAGCAGCAGAAACGTTGGACCCCAGCCAGCCAGCCTTGACCCGTACGTATGTACAAAGGCTGAAAAAGGTGTGAGGGGATCAACGTACGTGCTTGCTGCCGGCACCTTTAGAGCAGATGGTGGCGCCGCCGGCGGAGGCGGCGGCGGGGGGCGGCCGCAAGACCCTGTCGGACGAGTGCAGGACCCTGTGGCAGATCGCTGGGCCGGTCATCCTCACCGGGGTCTTCCAGTTCCTCATCGGCTTCGTCACCGTCGCCTTCGTCGGCCACATCGGCAAGGTCGAGCTCGCCGCCGTCTCCATTGTCGTCGGCGTCATCGAAGGCCTCGGCTTCGGGCTCCTGGTACCTGCCTATCAAATCGCCTTCGTATTTCGATTCTTTTATTAAACTAGCTAGAGAATCATGTGGTTTGACTGACTGTTTTCGCGTCGCAGCTTGGCATGGGGAGCGCCCTGGAGACGCTGTGCGGGCAGGCGGTGGGGGCCGGGCAGCTCCACACGCTGGGCGTGTACATGCAGCGGTCGTGGATCATCTGCCTCGCCACGGCCGCCGCCCTGCTCCCGGTCTACACGTTCACGGACCCGATCCTCCGCCTGCTCCGGCAGTCCCCGGAGATCTCGGCCGTGGCGGGGCGGTACGCGCGCTGGTGCGCGCCGCAGCTCTTCGCCTACGCCGTCAACTTCCCCATGCAGAAGTTCTACCAGGCGCAGAGCCGGGTGTGGGTCATGACGGTCATCTCTGGCGCCGCCGTCGGCGTGCACGCGCTGCTCAACTGGGTGGTCGTGGCCAGGCTCGGCCGCGGCCTCCTGGGCGCGGCCATGGTCGGCAACGCCTCCTGGTGGCTCATCAACGCGGCGCAGTTCGTGTACGTCGTCGGCGGCTCCTTCCCGGAGGCGTGGACGGGGTTCTCGCGCAAGGCGTTCGCCAGCCTCGGCGCCTTCGTCCGGCTCTCCCTCGCGTCCGCCGTTATGCTCTGGTTCGTAGTTTCGTTGCTTCTTGGCCTAATTATCTATAGATAGACGAATTTCGTTCTTCACCGATGACGATCAGCACTTCCATTTTCTTCTGAGTCGGAGTGATTTTTGTGCTGCAGCTTGGAGATGTGGTACTATACAGCAGTAATCATTCTAGTGGGTTGCTTGAAGAACCCAGAGATTCAAGTCGGGGCCGTTTCCATATGGTCAGTGCACCTGTTTCTCTCTGGCGATATTCTTATCCTGAAATGAACATAGATAATCTCTGACTTACACTTCTGAGACCTCTCCTCCAATTTGCCTAAAAAAGCTGAATTCTGATGCAACAGCATGAACTACAACATCTGGACACTGATGGTATCCGTCGGTTTCAATGCCGCAGTGAGGTACGCAGTTGCTCTGTTCTCCTTCCCCTAGCCAATTCCTTACTGAACGATTTTGAGGGCTCTTCAGAGGTTCCGAGAAAAAAATGACACTCACCCATCCCGTCTCTCGTTTTTGGCATGGCCAGCGTTCGCGTGGCGAACGAACTTGGCGCCAAGCACCCGAAAGCGGCCAAGTTCTCGGTGGTGGTGGCGGTGACCACGTCGGCCGCCATAGGGCTCGTCTTCACGCTCGTCACCCTCGTGGCGAGGAAGCAGCTGCCGAGGCTTTTCACCGACGACGAGCTCGTCGTCGAGGAGGCCGCGAAGCTGGGGTACCTTCTGGCTGCCACCATCGGCCTCAACAGCATCCAGCCGGTGCTATCAGGTATACTCATCAGTCATCATCAAGAAGCCAAGAACTTCACGTTATCTGGCAAGTAAATCTGTTCAGGGCAAATTGATGGTGTGATGTGACTTGTGTGTGTTTATCGTTGGCGGTTTCAGGGGTGGCCATTGGAGCTGGGTGGCAGTCCTTGGTCGCCTGGGTCAACATCGGCTGCTACTATCTCATCGGCCTGCCCCTTGCAGCCGTCTTCGGCTTCAAGCTCAAGCTTAACGCCACGGTGAGGACACTAGATTCGTTGTGTTCTGATTTATTTATTTTTCAGGTGAAATGGGGTTACTGATTTTGTGTACGTGCAGGGGATTTGGGTGGGGATGCTGATCGGCACGGTTCTGCAGACCATCATCCTGTTTGTGATCCTCTTCAGAACCAAATGGCAGAAAGAGGTAACAGCAATTCAACACGTTTGGCACATACTAGTTCGAACAATTGAAAAGTACTGTGAATCTTGGATTTCCGATGCACTAAGTTTGGGTGGTGATGATGCAGGCTATGCTGGCAGAGGAGCGGGTGCGGACCTGGGGAGGAAACGTCGAGCTGCCGACCGTCCAAGAAACGAGACGAAACGGGAACGGCGAAGGCTGATTGCGCACACACCACACAAAACTGACAGGATAGGAGGCCACAAAGTTATAAATAAACAGAATGTAAAGAAATTAGTCTCTTTTTTTACTGAGAGAGACTACAGTAATCATTGATTCGGTGTAGCTGTATTCGGTGAGGGTCGCCATTTTTGTTCTATAATCTCTTGGAACAAGAAGGTTAGATATTATTCTCGTGGTATCTAAGAACCTTTCAACGTGCGATGCTAATAGGTTGATATGTAATGTAGGGTGGTCTTTTTGGAGTTTGATAACTTTCTACTGGAGTTGATCTTGTTACAAGAGCACACGTATCGAAAAATCGGAAGCACATTTGATGAAAACAAAAATTGACGATCAAACTGAATATTATGTCGAAATCAAAGAAGGCACCTCCTATATGACGCTCCTTGAGTCACATGTGAGGCTTATTGCTAGCCGACGCTACCAGCGTAGGTTTGCGCTACTGGCACTCGAAGGCGACACCTAGCAGGCCCGCCTAGCAAATTTTCGCTTGATCGAACGTGACGCGGAGCAGTCGTTCGCTCGCTCGCATCTCACTGGTTAACCAGTTGATCGTTGACTTTTGAAAAAAGATCATAAAGGTTAAAACCCCATATATATGAAAACAGTACACAAATTTTGGAAACCGTCACAAAATTTAAAAATCCAAAATTAGAAAATCGTTCACGAATTTGATTTATTTTTTTGCGGATTTGAATAGGTTTAATAAATTTGAAAAGTTCACAAATCGGAAAATGTTCCCGAAATTTTTATAAGTTCATGAAATTTGAAAAAAATGAAATTTAAAAACAGTTCACGAAGTTTAACATTTTTTGTGAATTTGAAAAAAACTCTAAAAGTTCTTAGGCTAAAAAATAACAATTTAGGAATTTCAAATTGCTCACAAAAATGAGATAAAACTAAAAAAGGAAACCAAAAAAAGAAACAAAAAGATGAAGGAAAAAAGCAGGAAACCAAGGAAAAACCCAGCTACAAATTTAAGAAAAATATCAAACCAAAATTATATAGGCTGGCCCGCTACTACACCTAGATTAACGGGAGCGGTGCTCCATATACGAAAACACCTTTAACGGCAAATCCTATTTGACACCCGCAGGCGTCAAACAGGAGTGGCTTCGCTGAAGCTTCAGCTCACGACGCCACAGTCTGGGCCGGCCCATAGTCGCTGTGTTGCTCATCTTTTTTCAGTTTTTTTTTGTTCTGGTTCGGTTTCTATTTCTCTTCTTTTCCTTTTCCTGTTTTCCTTTTTCCTTTTTTGTTTTACTTTTTTTTTCGTGTTTCTATACAATGTTCATTGTGTGTATTAAAAATTGTGCAACCAATATACAATTGTTCATTGTGTTTCTGAAATTTGTTCAGTGTATATTACCACAAATGTTCATTGTGTATTCAAAAATTGTTCAACGTATTCATTGTGTTTCTGAAATTTGTTCACTGTATATTACCACAAATGTTCAATGTGTATTTGAAAATTGTTCAACGTACTTTACAATGTTCAATGCGAATTCAAAAACTGTTCAACGCATATATGTCATATTGTTTCAAAAAAAATCATCGTTTTTCCTAGAAAATTTCATCATGTATTATTAAAAATGTTCATCGTACATTAAGAAAATGTTCAACGAATTTTAAAAAATTATTTTTTCTAGAAAATTCCTGAACTTTTTTTTTGCCTTTTTTCCTTCGTTCTTTTTCCTCTGTCCCTTTTGACGCCCGCTGCCTTTTGTTCTTAAATATTCAAGCGCTCTGTTATACACTAACATTGGACAGCTGAACTGGTAAACAGCTTCTGCTCTCTATCGTTGGTTGTGGGTTCGATTCCTACCCAGGGCATCAATTTTCAGAAATTCTAATAGCGCCTCGCACTAACGGCACTAAATGGGCTGGCCCGTTAAGGTGGACGCCTGCGCGAAAGCTCCTCTGGTTGACGCTCGCGAGCGTCCGCTAGGACCTCTCACCTTTAACCGGGGGAGCTCCTAGTCGCCGCTCGCTGCGGCAACCAGTCGGGGCTTCGCACAGGGCGTCCCCTGACTGGGTCGGCACAGTAGGCGCGCGACAACTGTAGTTTTTTTTTCCTTTTCTGCTTATTTCCTTTTTTTGGGTCGTTTTTCTTCCCGTTTTCCTTTTTTTCCTTTTTTTTATCAAAACGAACAAACATTGAATTTCTCAATCATTTTTGGAAAACATGAACGTTTTTGAAAACAGAGAACAAATTTGAAAACGCGAACAATTTTTTAAAGGACGAACATTTTTTTAATCTTGAGAACAAATTTTTAAACCAAGAATAATTTTGAAAAATCCTGACCAAATTTGGGACCGCGAAAAAAATTAAAGCACGAACATTTTTTGAGTCTTAAGAACAAAATTATGAAAGGGAGAACAATTTTGAAAACCCCGAACAAATTAGGAAGCGTGAGCAATTTTTTAAAAGCAAGAACAATTTTTAAATCTTGAGAACAAATTTTGAAAAATCCTGAACAACTTCATAAACGCGAACAATTTTTGAAAATACAAACAATTTTTTGAATTTTGAGAACAAATTTCGAAAAACAAGAACATTTTTTGAAAAACATTTTTAAAAATCGAGAACATTTTTTTGAAAATCCAGAACATTTTCCTAAAATGCAAAAACATTTTTCGAATTTGCAGAACAATTTCTGAAAATCCCGAACATTTTCGAAAAATCCAGAAGATTTTTTTGAAAAAAGTAGAAACATTTTCCGAATTTGAAGAACATTGTTTGAAAATCCAGTACATTTTTGTAAAAACAAAAATATTTTTCGAATTTGAAGAACAATTTTTTAAAATCCCGAACATTTTCTGAAAATCCAAAACATTTTTTGAAAATCCAGAACATTTTTGAAACAGAAACAGAAAAAAAAGAAATAGAAAAGAATAAAGAAAAAATAAAACGAAAAAAAAAGAAAAACCGGTTCAGGAAACCTTCTAGAAGGTCTCAAAACCGGAAAAAACCGGCTGGGAAAGTCTAGAAGGTTCCCAAAACCGGGATCCCCGCAACCGGTATTGGGCCGGCCCAGATCGGGTCCCTCCCTCTTCATCCTGTGCGAAGCCTCGACATCTTGACACAATGTGCGTCGTATAGGATTTTCCTTTAACCGGCGTTTAAGGCGCCAAATAGGAAATGGTCATTGCGTAGTATAGGAGGCCATCGCACAGGGCGCTGTTATGGGCCGCTTGCCCAGTTAGACGTTTCTCATTGTTTAGGTGGGAGATGTTGAACTCTTTTGGGTTTATAACAAAAAACATCTTATGGTTTTCTCGGTTTCTTCCTGTTCTTAATGTTTTGATATTTTTTCAAAATTAGATCATAAAAAATACATATAATGTGTGAAAATGTGTGAACCTATTTAAAGGACGCGTGCACAATTTTAAAACAAATTTAGAAACACTTCTAATTTTTTTTTTAATGAACAGGTGCACATTTCCCAAACTTTGTGGATGCTTCTTAAAAATTAATGACTTTTAAAAAACAGGAACAATTTTAGAAGCTGAGAACATTTAAAAAAATAAACCAAATAAAGGAAAAAAAGGAAAACCCAATGGGAAAGAGTAGAAGAAAAATGGTTGATACAAAGAACCAGAACAAACTGATTAAATCACTACTGAATCCTGAGGAGGTTTCCACCTTTTGTAGGTGAAAAGGTCCTCAAAGTCAAAGGGTTTTTTCTTTACTTGTGCCCAAACAATAGATATTAGGGAATTTAATTTCAATTCCTGACATATGCACAAATGGAGATATGAGGAATTATATGTTTCTAGCATGCTCCACGTCATCTGGCAACAGGAGGATAGTATAAATATGCATATTCTAGGATTATATACCTTTGTGAATCATAATAAGGCACCATTTGCAAGGTCAAACAGTAATAAAAATAGTGGATCTTCCCATATGAATACTGGCGGAGCTTAGTGTGATGAAAATGGGCCATGGCCCGTCCATCACGAAGCAATTACAGTGCAGGATTGAACTAAATTGGGTGTTGAGAAAAAAAAAAGTGGTGTCCCTTCGTACCGGCCCGCCCAGCTTTGATTACGTAGCTCCGCATATGAATCACCCAAAAGTATCGAAATAAGGTCATATCTCATCATCAGCCCCAAATTTAACTTCACCACCAGAGATAATCTTCATAATGCAGTCGCTCCACACTTCCACTTAGAAGAAACTTTATCACTTTAGTATCAGTAGTAAGAATCTCCATTAAATTTTGTCAAAAATTTTCTCGGAGTGTTTTTTTCCTTTATGCAAATCACTTAAAGTTTCATGTAAAACTAGAAGGGTTGTGCGCGATTTGTTGTTATTGGGTTTTTATTAAAAGAATACCCCCTCTAGTTCAAATATTAGCTGCATTTAAAAAAAAAAGTCAAACCTCTTTAAGTTTGACTAAATTTGTAAATAAATATACCAATATCCATAATATGAATTTGATATCATTATCATCATGAAATGAATTTTCGTTTTTTTATTTAGTATTGTCAATGTTCATATTTTTTGGTTCTAGATTTGAACAAAGTTGAAGAAATTTGTCCTTTCAAAAAACTAACACACCTATATTTTGAAACCGAGAGAGTATTTGGTTTGGCGAGCTGGGGAGATGGTGGAGCATGTTTTATTTACATTTATAATGTGGGGATTTAGTGAGCCTTTGGCGGTGTGATTTTGGGTCAACTGTTAATCAACTCATACTTATGTGGAGAAATTTTCTACGTCGGTAGCTACATGTACTGTATCTAGGTGAGGAGTGAATGCGTGAGATTGATATATTTTTATAGTCCGCTTGTTGTCGATTGATTTAAAAAATCATGGACCCGATCAAAATGTGAACCAAATTCAAAAATAAATACCGCAATCGAATGGGAGATATCCAAAATTAGAAAGCATAGTGAATTAAAAGAATAGAATGAGAGAACTCATTATGAAATTATTGACCTGATCAAAATTGGGCGCCTCAATTTCAAATGGAGACCTCAATTGATTGTGAGGCCTTCAAAATTAGCGAGCATAGAGTATTACTGATAGATAGATGATAACTCCTTCCAAGATATATATGCTTTTTAGGGAAGTTGTCCCTGAGTCTCTTATTACAATCCAAACAAAAAAAACATGAATTAACATGTCAATCTACAGTTTGGTAATGAACTTAAAAATTACGTCTAAAATGCAAATAGGCTTCTAATCTATTAATGTCTATTAATGTTGAAATTGCCATGATAGAATGTTGGAAGAGTTAAGGCCGATCCATTTCAACAACCTCCCAATACTTTTGGTAAAAATCTGCATTAAAGCCATTGCCGCTCTGCTCTATTGCTGCTCCATTGCAAGTTATTCTTTCTTGAAAGGGGCTCTATTGCTGCTCTGCTCGTGTTCATTTCGGTTAGTCAATTGTGCGTTTGTTCTTCACGGACAGAATGAAATGCTAAAAGGTCCCAAAATCCCAAAGTGACTCGTTACTTGATCGACGGGCGCGTGAAAGCCCTACCAAACCAAACGAGCTGAGGTTTGATTCGCTGGATCGTCATCCTCTCCTCTGCACATCCCATGGAGTGCAAGCAGGCTCCACTTTCTGGACCAGCGAGAGGCAAAGCGCGCAGCTCCCATTCGGCCTGTGGACAGCAGCACGCTGAGCAGAAGCATCAAAACGGGTGGCAGGGTAAGCTCCCAAGGCTGCGCGTCGAAACTTACCAAAGCACGCGCCGGTGCATGCGCGGCGTCTCAGTTCACTTCAATCCGAATCGACATGATTTGCTCTGAGTCTGATCCCTCATCGACCAACCAGCGACTGGACTGTTTCAGTTCGCCATGCATGCGCTCCCCGCTACGGTTCGTATACATCTGGACCTCGTGATACATGTATTGTGTCATTCAATGTTGTCATATGTATCGGTTCGATCGATAGTCCGGACGCATTTTTCCTCACAAAGTGAAGATAAAATGTGTGTGTAGGCCGTACGCGTTGCCGTGATGTATCACAAGAAAAAGGAACGGTCATTTACGCACCCATACTGTTGGATGAAGCTGGAGGGACAATATGTATGAGATGACGTAATCCTTATTGAAAAATTTGTTGGACATCGAATTGGAGACATTGTTGTACTAGATTTATTTTGCATGCTATGTATGGATGATTTATGCTATTTTCTATTCGAATTTTAATGAATGTCAACCAGTTTACATGAGTTTCGTCCGCTAAATCAAATCTCATCTTTAAATGTATGCAAATAGCGTTGAATAACCAGTTTCGATATCCATATTCGCGGACTGGCCCTCGTATCCTTGCTTGAAAGCTAGCTGAGGAGGGCCCAAAAGCGCAGCTTTCTTTCTGCTCCTAAACGAGTCAACATCGATCGGTCGCCCGAAACGCTTTGGCATCCGAGACGTGGGTGCAGTGCACCGGCATTGTCCCCCGGACGCCGTTTTGTGCGTGTCTTGATCTCATATCCGAGCAATGGAATCTGACTTAATTCCAGCACTGCTTTTTCCCAGCATCACCGTACCACCAACACGTCAGACATCACTGCGAATGACCAGTGACACATTTTAAAACCTCAATTGTTCCCCGGCGCAAACAGATAGGCCCGGCGAGAGAGGTCATTAGGACTGGTGGAGCAGTAAATTAACTAATCCTCTCATGCAGTTGCGGGCGTGCATGCTGAGCTCCTATCTTTTTGTTCACGGGGGGGAAGCTAGCAGGAAGCTTCCTCCGGCGCCGAACAGCTGACGCCTGCTCGCCGGCCGGCTCTTTCTTAGCTGAGCTTCGCGTAGTGGTTCCGGTGGCATAACGCACGTATTTGTCCATTTTCATTGCGAGGTTTCTGTTTGTGGTGTGGAATTGGGCTCAATTGATTATGTACTCCATCCGTTCACAAGTAAGTGATTAAAAAAAGTCTTATATTAGTTTAAGATACTAGCGCCGAAGAAGCGCGGCGGCACGCCGCGCCCGTGACCGATTTCGTCTGTATTTTTACGAAATAAGTAAAAAAAAACATGTATTATGCAAGAAAATGAAATGAAAAGAAAAACACGAATTCTATCTGCATTCCACGATCTGTGTAGACACGCAAGAAACATTAAATGAATTAACAAATTAAGNNNAACCTGCTGGCTTATTACTATTTTTGTATGCACATATTTTTCCCTTTCGTAAGTAAAAAACTATGATGGGCGTTGTATCAATATGTCTTTGGATTCATTCTAATATGGCTTGTTTGATCAACAATGTGATTGAATGGGATTGTTACCAATGTATAGACCCTATAGTAAGGAAAAAATATTCTGTCCAGTTTGTGCATCTTTTTCAACTGTATTTCATATCCAATTCCTAGCCGTCACTTTTTCATTCTTCCTCAAACATTGATTTATTTAGTAAAATTCATTTTTTTAGTAATTTAAACCCCTAATATGTCGTGGTGTAAAAATGGATAGTAATTAGCCAAAGCTGTCGTGGTGTAAAAATAGATATTAATTGATGGAGAACTTATTTAATCACAATATCTATGAGTGGCTAATCTGATAACATGATGTTCAACCCAATGCACTTTTCA
>CBMN010769267.1:0-11347 GCA_000582825.1 Hordeum pubiflorum | reverse complement strand
ACCACAAATGAACTCTGAAAAGGTCGAAATTTGGCATGGTATCATCATTTCACTATTTTTCCCACAAGGGTTTTCCACATAAAAATTAGTGTCCCGTGTTCTTGATATTTCTCTATTTGTTAACTTGCCGATTTCTAACAATCCATAAGTATAATTTGTTTGGCCGGTTGCTTGTAAAATGTATGCGGTCTCTATGCTTATATTTGTTTAGACATAATAACCATATGTGACACTTTCTTTCGGCTGTTGTCTGCAAGGGTACTAGGAATGGTGTACAAATATTTGTCTCTTTTTATCTACTTTCGCTCCCATGATCATGAAGATGAAAAAAATGAAATCCAAAACTGGCATGATATCATGTAGTCCCGATTTATTGTTCTCTGGGAATCAAAGTAAAATACCTTAGACAAAGCAGAAACAATCATAATGACGCAATTGCAACCGTCACAACATGCACGCAAGTGGCGCAGGCTCGACGTTTTTTATTTTTTCATTTTATATTTTCCTACCGATCCCACATGCGCGAGTTGCGGGCGACGCATCCATGCGCAGTTGCAACCTCGCAATATATGTGCAACTGGTGCTGTCCCCCTTTTTTTTTCCTTTTTTATATATTTTCGTAGTGGTCGCACTTGCGCGAGTGGCAAGTGACGCGTCCATGCGCAATTGTATAACACACACACACACACACACAAAATTTGTGTGGGCCCTATTTTTTCTTTATCTTTTTATATTTTCCTAATAGTTGCACGTGCATGAGTCACACTTAACGCACCCATGCACAGTGGCAAGAGACGCAACAGGCGCGCAACTGGTGTCGGCTCATTTTTTTTTCTTTGTATATTTTCCTACTAGTTACACGTGCGCAAGTTGCCTTGGCGCCACAGTACGGGCAACTGGTGTTGGGACCGCAGGCCTGTATTATATTTTTCGGACGAAATATAAAGGTTTACATGTTTGAAGAAATGGACCTTGGCATAAATGTTTTTTTCAGCTAATGCATTTTCCCTGTGAGTTATTCACTTTCCCTTCCATTTCATATGTTCAGCTAAACACTCGCACTTATGCTCTGATGACATAGTCATCTGGCATTTAACCATCTTATTCAGTGTGTTAGCCTTAATCTTGATTTCATGTATCTCCATGTTTAGTTTTGAGTCTGCACGTAGCTTAGTTTGTCAAGTGATTAATTGGCCGGTGAAGCTTCGGATACGGCGAGTGCGGCGAGATGCCGATCGCATCGTGAAGCTGCGGCGCTGCGCGAGGCCGCAAGGTCGTGTGATGCGGCAAGCGCGTGGGCGGTTGGAGCCTGACCAGCTAAGCAATTAGTTGGAGCCAAGATATATGGGTGAGTTAGTTGGATGCATGACTTTGTTAGTTCTTAGCTGTGTACGTACGCATTGCATGCTGGCCAGATTGTGTGGCCGTTATGGGGGTGCTGTGCAAGTGCTGGACGTGGGCGTGCATGTAGATAGGGATTAGTTAGTGCCTTAGTGGACTTGGTTTGTGCATGCGTGGTCATGTTGTTAGTGGTTAGTGGAGGTATGGCGTGAGTTCATGGGCCGTGGCTGACTGTAAAATGTTGTATAAATATCACTTTGGGTCAATCAGAAAAGGAAGCCGTGAGGGCTGAGAAGAAAAAATGCAGTCTCTTAGTGTCACCAAGGAGGAGAGCCTCTCGGCAAAGCAGCAGCTGGTCTTCTTCCTTGGTGTATGTGTGTGTGTATTTTCTTTGAGCTTTTTTCGTGATGCGTGTTCTTGAGAGAAACCACAAGAGAGTTGCGAGGAAAAAGAAAAGGAGCTGAGGAGCAGCGTCAACACAGTGCGATTTTTTAGCGTAACGTACGACGGATGTTTTTTTTTTTTTGAGAACAGCAGCAAAATTACACGCTGCCACTTAGACCATTACAATCGATCAGCACTAGGTGAGCAATATGGTCAGGCACTTTCCTTAACATCCGACAACTCCCCCTCTTTGACTCCATCTTTTGGCTAATAGGTTAGTGTTTTTTTGCATACTTATTTTATCACCTACCAAAAAGTAAGTTTTGAGTACCCCATACCTACTCTGACGCTGCTGCTGTTAATCCTGCTACCTTTTGCGGGGGAATAAAACCATTGGAATAAGTTATTTTTCTAGGCAAAACCCGCTCAACTTTATTGATCAATGTTCATAGTAATACAATTTATGTCAGGAGGCTAGAGGAGCCACAAATGGCGCCCTCCAGACAAACCTAGAGCGAATTTTGCGAGGCTATGTGCCTCGACATTTGTGTTCCTACCTTCAAAGATAAAAGAGCAGGATTCGAAACTAACCGCAATGGCCTGAATCTCCTTTACAATATTCCCATGCATTCCTCCTGTTCCGTTTTTGATATCCTCAACAATTTCCTTGCAATCTGATGCCACCAAAATATTTGATATGTTAAGGTATAGAGTGAGAGCCAAAGCCTCCCGGCAAGCGATAGTTTCCAGAACAGCCAGGTCTTGTACACCGGATAGCTTCAGAACCGAGGATCCTAGGTAATCGCCCTTCGAGTCGCGACAGACAGCAGAAGAAGAGTCTTCAGAGTTTTGTGGTGAAACTGCCCCATCTACTCAAAATTTTGCTACTCCCGGGGGAGGAGGTAGCCATCTGGATGTGGCTGGTACCTGTTGAGCCTGCGCCCACCTGTAGATTTTGGCTTCCAAACTTCAATTTCAGAGATGTACCGCTGGATGAAAAGATGAGTGGATTGTGGGCTTTGAGAAGTTTGCTCGTGTAGGGCTTTCCTGCGTGAATGCCAGATTGCCCAAAGGGTCACAAGTACTCTGATCAAGTCGGCGTGTGGCAGTGACTCGATAAGGCTAAATATCCATCTTCTTGCATCTGGTTCATGATTGCCCATTAGAACGTTGACCAAGTCCTGATCCTCTAGCGCCCACACGCACCGCGCCATATTGCATTCTAGGAGCGAGTGTCTACACGAATCGTCGCTTCCGCATAAACCGCAGCAACTGACCAAAGACATCTTCCGGTGCTGCAGTACATCGGCTGTCGAGAGAGACTGCTGGGCGAGTCTCCACAGAAATATTTTTAGTTTCGACGGAACATATACCTTCCACATTTTCCTCCAAGTATTTTGGTCCTTCTCAGTATTTGAGGAACCTGATCGCTCCTCGAGCCAAGCTTCGTGCCGCAATTTAGTTTCGACCAGTAATCATCAAGTTGTTTGGTGCAAAGAGGAATAGACATAATGGCTGCTGCATCCGTGGCTATGAAGATTTGCTCAATATTTGCTCGATCCCAACTAGCTTCATTCTGTAAAATTAAATCACTTACCACCCGAGGTGGGTTTGGAACCAAGCTTGTAATTGGCCGCATGTTGTGAACACGTGGTAGCTAGTTGTGTCTCCAGATCTCTGTACTCCGGCCATCTCCAATCCTTCTAATTAATCTTTAAGATAGAATGTCTTTCCCTTCCAATACTGCCCGCCAAATCTGAGAGGGAGAGCTACCCAACTCAGCTTGAAGAAGATCACAGTTGGGAAAGTAACGAGCTTTGAGAACACGTGTGCTAAGCGAGGTTGCATCAGTCATAATTCTCCAAGCTTGCCAGGCTTGGAGTGCTAGGTTAAACAGCTCGATGTCCCTGAAACCAAGTCTGCCCATATATTTAGGTATCGTCATCACCTCCCATGACACCCAACTGGTCTTTCTTTCCCGTGCTTGCTGCCCCAACAGAATTTTTGGATCAATGAATTTATGTGTTGACAGAGACCACGATGAAGTTTAAACCACGACATTGAATAAACTGGCACTGCCTAAGCAATAGATTTGATGAGAACTCCCTTCCCACCAGCTGACAATAATTTTTCCAGCCATCCCTTGACTTTGCTCCAAACTCGGTCTTTTAGATATTTAAAAGCACCGTTTTTAGAGCTCCCAACATCAGAAGGCATACCCAAATATTTATCTGAATGTGATTCGTTGGGTACATTAAGGGCAATCTTCACTTCCGCTTTTGTACTCTCTGGGCACCCTTTACTAAAGAAAACTGAAGATTTTGACAAATTAACATGTTGCCCTGAAGCACAACAGTAACAATCCAGCAGTTCAGACAACTCTATAGCCCCCTCAACACTGGCCTTTACAAACATCAGGCTGTCATCTGCGAAGAGCAAGTGGCTTACCGGCGGGGCTGATTGAGCAACTTTAATTCCACTAAGGTTCGATGACTCACTTTTACTTTTTAAGAGGCACGGAAGGTCCTCCGCTGCAAGCAAGAACAGCTAAGGAGAAATAGGCCCCCCTGCCGGATTCCTCTGGACGGAATGAATTCCTCCGGCTTTCCTCCATTAAACATAACAGAAAATCTGATAGAGCGCACAAAACTCATAGTCAATGTGATCCAGGCTGGTGCAAACCCCAACTTGGTCAACATGGCTTTTAAATACTCCCACTCCATGCGATCATACGCCTTCATCATGTCAAGTTTCAATGCGCAGTAGCTGTTTTTCTTCGCCTTATTCCTCTTCATAAAGTGGAGGCATTTGTAAGCAGAAATAATGTTATCTATTATTAACTTGCCTGGAACGAAGGCAGATTGTTCCTCTGAGATGATGTCAGGCAAAATCTGCTTTAGACGGTTAGACAAAACCTTCGAGGCAATTTTATATAACACATTGAAGAGGCTGATTGGTCTGAACTGAGAGAGCATAGTCGGATCCTTTACCTTTGGAATCAAAACGAGAATTGTTTCATTTATTACCTCCGGGCTGTCCTCTCCACGTAAAATCCGCAGAATAATTTCCGTTACCTCATCACCACAAACATCCCAGTGACGCTAAAAAAAGTGTGCTGGATATCCATCAGGACCAGGAGCTTTTGTTGGAAATATCTGAAATAATGCCCTTTTGGACTCCTCAGTACTGTACAGAGCCATAAGAATTTCATTCATGGGGGGAGTAACCTTGACCGGGACGGTCTCAATTACTTCATCAATTCTGCTCGTACCTTCAGCCTGGAACAACATTTTGTAAAAGGCTGTCGCAAGCCCCTCCATCTCAGTTGGATCAGAAGTGATCGAACCATCTCCTCTCACCAACGTTTTATTATTATTTTCCTGCGCATACTAGCTCTCTGTTGAAAGAAATGAGTGTTCCTGTCTTCGTCCTTCAACCAATCAACACGCGACCTTTGGCGGTGCAAAATTTCTTCGATGTGGCACAATTCTACTAGCCGGTCTTTGAGTTTTGTCTCTGCATTGTGACGGCTGAACTCTGGAGTGGTCATTCTCTAAATTATCCAACTCTTTTTTCAACTTCTTTATTTCTTTGCTTACACTACCAATGTTCCTGTGGCTCCGCTCTTGCAATGATGCCGATAGGTCACATAGCTTTTTGCTTATCTCCGTTACTGTTTGAGCTGTCCCACTGCAGCGGCATTTATTTTCAAAGGACGGCCGAAAGAGCTCATGCTTTTCCCAGAAAAGTTCATACCTGAACATACGCTTGTTTCCACGAGGGGCTGTAGGCACGTCCAACACTAACCAGACCGGGCAGTGATCAGACGAAGCTGCAGTTTCAGGAGGAACTCGCCAAGGCTCGGTCCAACCTGACGCGACAATAAGACCACCAGACACCTTTTTTTCAAAAATCCATAATTCTACCAACAAAACCCAGATCGGCTAAATTGCATGTATCAACCGCATCTCTGAATCTATTGATCTGGGACTGCCTCCTAGTGCCTGGTACACTGTGCTCATGGGTGAACATTACTTCATTGTAATCACCTAGGCAAAGCCATGGCAATTGGCTTGCTGAAACAATGGATTTCAGCAGGTCCCAAGTTTTATAACGTTCACTTATTTGGGTTTCTCCGTAAATACACGTAAGTCTCCAGTCATCAAAATCTGGCGAAGAGACCGTCGCATCAATATGGTACTCAGAATAGCCAAAAACATCTATATTTATTCCATCCTTCCAAAACATCCCCAAGCCACCACTGCAGCCCGAGCTACTCAGGGCATATCCATGGTCAAAACCTAGCGTACTAGCAAGTCCTTCAACCCGTTCTTTCGAGATTTGCGTTTCAACAATGCATAGAACGGCCGGGGCAAATTGCCTCGAGAGATCGCGAAGCTCTCGAACTGTCGTGGGTTTGCCCGCCCCGCGACAGTTCCAGCACAGAATTGTGCTAGGCGGCGCCCCTCTAGGGAGCCCGTCAAATGCTCATTATTTGTTTCTGAATTTTCCAGATCACCATTTCCATCAACTGCCTTCCCATTAGTGTTCGTTCTCCTCTTGTTGTTCTTCCTTGGAAAGACGTAGACCGGAGGTAAGGGTGAAGTCCCTACTGGTGGCTTGCTCGCCGGCACAATAGCACCTGGTGCGGCCAACTCCGGGTTAGCCCGAGCATCTAGTACAACAACCGAAGAGCTAGAGTTATTGTTTTCCAGAGAGGGACGCTTGTTAACTGACTTGCCTGCGTCACTCTTCTGATGCATTTTCTTTCTCCTGCTCTAGAACTTCAGCTGGGACTTCCTTTGCATTCCTTACGCTGCCCTCTGGATCATGTCCGTCTTCAGCAGTAGCACTGCCGGAGCCATTACCATATCCCCTTCCTCTACCCGGGGCAAAGCCCCTACCGGGCATACCACCCTAGCCGCGCCATCTCCCGCCTCGAGGTGCGCCTCGATCTCTGGACGACTGCGAGTATGTAACCTTGCGTCTTTGTGCTATCATCCATCTTCCCCACTTCTTGTCCTCTTCCTTCCACACCCCATTGCCGCATTCCTCATGGCAGTGACCAATGATTCCGCAAACTTGGCAGTAAAAAGGGATTTTCTCATACTTGACCACTAGCATATGCCTTCCCTCTCCTTCCACCATCAAAGGTGTGAACCGGGTCAAAGGTTTTGTAGTGAGGATCCATGCGTGAACCCTAACATTATCTCCTTCAAAATACATGTTTGGCCTGAGCTGCACCTCTCTCACCTTGCCTATTCTCGTAGCCAACTGGTCCACCACCTCATTGTGGCGGTATAAGCCAAGGACCTTGTGGATTCGAGCCCACACATATAGACCATCAAGCATGATCGACTCGGGATCTGCCTTACCATCATAATCCTCGATGACCACACCAAAACCCTGAAGATCCAAGGTCCACCATGGACAACCTTCTTCCAATCTCCCAAGCAGAACAACTGGAAGATAAAGATATTTCTCCTGCTTCACAAGACTTCGGAGTTTGGTCTAAACCCCAGAAGAACTTCATCGTTTCAAAAAACGTCAGAGAACTAAAAGGTCTGTCCGTGTTGACCCTCGCAATTGCCATCCATCTGGCTTCAGATTCGAATTTCTTGGCCTCGGCCTTCCTGAAGACAACATCATCTAGTTCCTCATCGAGCAACTCCATGTTCTGGAGCATCTCTTCTAGATCGATCTCGCTTTTGTCCCCTAACCTCGAGGAGGACCCCTTCTCCGTCGCCATCGCCCAAGAGATCCCAGCCTAGGCAAAGAAACAGCAATTTCCCCCACCCCCGGATCGCCCCACGTCACCCCAACGGAGCAAGTTTCAAGTTGGATCGAGGGGATGGGATGATCTCGCACCGGTGATGGAAATCGCCGGCAGAGCCTGAAACCCTAAATGAGAGGGTATTACCTTAGTATCTAAATCCACTATTGGAACAAGTAGTGCCTCACACCTGTGTATTTTGGCTGCTTATTGTCATGCCCAAGAAAAAAAGAACAAAAAGCCCAGACAGCCTAGATAAAAGATTAGCCACAAGCAACAAAGGACAAGCCACAAACAACAAGGTCCAGCCCAATTGGTGGACAAAGGCTAGAAAGATAACACAACAACAAACCACAAAGAGAAAGGCTGGTAGGAGGGGAAGGGGGAAAAGGGACTACAAACAGCGATGACATCACTTAGATATAACATAACTATGTCACATCTAGATGAGCCTTACACACACCCAGAAGAAAAAGACGTTTATGTCTGCTAGCAGCAGTAGCTACAATTGCCCATGCCGCCTATAAATAGGGCTGGGATCAACCAACGTGTAGGGCGTGCAAGAAAAACGAAGCAAACAAACACACACACACACACACATACACATACACATATAAATAGGGCTGGGATCAACCAAATGTAAAGTCGTCAGCCTAAACCGAGTGGCAGGGAAAACACTCGGTAAGACAGTACATTCTACAAAGCCGGCGCTTTGCCGAGTGCCCGACAAAGTACAATCTGCAAAGAATCCGGCACTTGGCAAACGGGTGGACACATGTCCCTGCTCGCCACGGCTGACGGTGCGTCCACCTATGCTGAGTGTTTTTTGGCCGACACTCGGCAAAGTATTTAAGCCGTTAGTACTGGTCATCTTTGCCGAGAGTTTTTCACTGTCACTTGGTAAACATTTTTCTTTTGATTTTTTTTGGATGAGGTATAAATTTTGGTGGAAGTATTTTTAGTTGGACATGTAGTTAAATTTGAAGTCCTTTTTGTGGACATGTAGCTAATTTTATTTAAATATTTGGTGGACATGATTTTTAATTTATTTCACAAGCAACATATGTTTAAAAAAAATTCCCTCTCTTTCCCGCCCTTATTCTCCCGCCACTTTCTTCAGCTCATTGTCTTCCCGCAGCCCCTTCCCGCCCTTTTCTTCTGCGATCGTGACCCTATATATAACCCCTCACCCGTATGTTGTGTTGCATCGGTGTTTTAGGTGGTTAGCTTAGTATATTATCACAGACATGTCTGTTGATTCTCCTGTTCGTGGATTTACTCCTTTGATGTCCCACTGGATTTTGAAGGTGTCGTATGAATGAAGAATGGTAATAGGATAAAGGGGGTTGCTGGAGTTCCTTTCGAGGAATTATTGACGAAAGAGAGCCACCTATTCGAGTTGGGTAAGTATTTCCCCATAAATGGACTCCCCGAAAGGAACCTAGAGGAAATACATGTAGAACTTCTGAGGTTGCGTGAAAGGTGGAACTGGGTACTCGCACTCAAAGCACATTAAGGTAATTTCTATTACAATTTTTTCCCACTTAGTAGAGACTATCATAGCTCTAAATTTTGCATCTTATTACTATTTGTAATGTGTAGGTGTACCCTGAGGATGCAGAGTTTCTGAACTGAGAGATCCATAACTACACGTGGATGAAGCTATTATGGGTATTTTTCAATGGGTGTCAATGGTCATCTGACGTTGTTCGTCCATGTAAGGGTGTTGGATCATCCAAGGGTCGGGCATCGTTGAAGGATGGTACATCATCAAAGAGTGGTGCAAGCTCAAAGAGTACTAGATCGGGTAAGAGTGCCGCATCATCGAAGGGTGCCACAACCTCTAAGAAATGGCACGATGATGATGATTATGATTTGGTTGATGACTTTATGCCCGGCAAACAAGTGCAGGTCATATATGGACCCAATCATGAAGATTTAGCTAGGAAAGAGGTTAATGATAATAGTCAATGACGACTTCATGTTGTTTTTCTATGGCGATGCAGAAGCATTGTGTTGTATCTTAATTACAGTTTTAGTATTTAATTTCAGCATTTGTATGTATCTGAATTTTCAGTTGTAGTATATTGCAATGTACTTTAGTTTTCCAGTTGTCGTAATTACAGTTCTAGTATTGCGTTGAACATTACATTGACATTTGGATTTCTTACTTTTGAAATGGCACGTTAAGGTAGCATATGATGTACGTTCAAAAAATACTAACCCAGAAGGGTCCAAACTCTTGATACATTCAAGATAGACCATTACATCTTCCATGTCAAAATTTAGAAATTTTCAGGGTTCATTTGCTATTTTTTAAGACATTAAATGGATTTCTAGGTATTTAATGGATATAATTCAAATTTGAATTTCAAGTACATGAAAAAAAGCCCACAAATTGGTTGGAAATCATATTTAGGTTACTGAGTATGTTTGTAGGTCTTATCCAAAGAAATATTTGGAAAATCAAACATTTGGATGGGAAAATTCAAGCAGTAACTTAGAGGTTATTGATTTTTGGATTTAAAAAAATGTAAATGAAGTCTAAAAAACATGAAACTTGGCTTGGTGCCTTGATATGACTTCAATAGGCTATGGTTAAAATTTGAGAAAGTTTCACAAAAATTGTGATGTACATTGCTTAGAAACTAAAGCATCTTCGAGGAAGAATCGTAGTTTTTAAAGAGGAAATGTTAGGTTTGAAGGCGAAGTCATAGTCACCGCCATTACATATTCCATGTTAAAAATTGGCATTTTTTAGGGTTCATTTGCTATTTTTAAGGCATCAAAATTTGGTATCTTCACCACCACCCATCGCCGCCATCTGCTCCATCCGTTGCCGCCATCTCCTCCATCGGTCGCCGCCGCCACCGCACTCCTCTCCTCCTCCGCAATGCCACCCCCCAACCCGGCCGCCGCCGGCTAACCTTTGCTCTGCACCCGTGTGGCTCCACATCCTCCTCCTCATTTTTGAGCTGCCACGACAGCCGTTTTGAGCTGTTTCGGCTCATTTTTGCTGCCACGGCAAAACTTTTGCCTAAACTTCAAATTAGAATATCTTTTACATGAAAAGTGTGATGCTTTTGTGGTATGACATGTGAAACTTTGTTGCAATTTATAGCCTTTCAAATTACCATATCTTTTACAACAATGATTATTATTTCTAAGAACTGTATGCTTCATTTCTTTACATCCAATCGTATCATGCATATTAATTGGTTTACTCTTTCTCATAGCAGGTGATTGAACCATGAGCATGAGGGTCATCATGAAAGGTCTATCTAGTTTATTCTCGAGCCGTGGAAGGCCTCTCAAAGGGAAAGGTGCGAAAGGAGGTGAAGGATCCACTAGAAGACACCGAGAGTCAACTAGAAGACCCCTAAGAGGAGGCTGAGGGCATAGAGGAAGGTTGACAGGCCGAGGCAGGGGTAGAGAAGGTGGTGGGTCTTCCTCTACTAGTTCTATACCCTCCACTTCTGTGGACGAAGAGGAGGAGGAGGAGGTGGACGCGAAGGTGTAGGAGGATGAGGAGGAGGTGGAGGAGGGTGATGAGGAGGCTCAATCCGGCGGAGTTGGGGATGTGTGGTTGCGTGGACCATCAAGCCTCCCAGACCAACCGACATGAGATGATCAAAAGACTATCATTCAACCAGATGGAGAGAGGTAAATCGCTATCTTGACTCTTAAATATTACTAGCTTGCGTACCTTCAATATTTCAATACACACTACTAAAGAGCCGAATAACAGTGACCGGCTAAAAACCGTCATTAGTCATGCCTCCCTGGCCGGTCACCATTTCTGGGTACACGATGACATAGTCATCAGTGGCCGGCCAAAACCAGCCAAAT
>CBMN010769243.1:0-10049 GCA_000582825.1 Hordeum pubiflorum | reverse complement strand
AGGTATGTTGTACATTTTTTTCAGATTTTTTTGAATTGTCTAAATATGAAATATTTGAGTTGATCTTACGATCTCACCTAAAGGGTTGATCCTATACAAGTCTTCCCCTAGCTAGGTTGGTTGTTGCATTTATCTTTGAACTAGAGGTCTAGAGTTCGAATCCCTTTACATCTATTTTTGTTCCTCAGCGCGTGGGCTTACAACCTTATATTTTTGTTCCTGGAGCGTGGGCCCTTTGGCTGGCAAGTTATATGGGCCGCCGTAACCCAAATCAGCCCAAAATCAAAATAGTCCGAACATGAAACTACAATAACTTACGAAAAAAATCACTAAAGAGGGACGAAATCAAGAATATTACCTTACTTGATTAGTAGGTATAGATGATTTGGTTAGAAAGAAAGACTAATTAACAATCAGACGGACCTGGGTGGCACACAAGAGGTTGGCCGAGTCGTCGACGTGGGGAACAAACAACCTTCTTAGCTTCGGTGATGGCTTGAAGTCACTGAAGTCATCGATGGTGAGACGCGAGTGAGCCACGACGAAGAGCATGCCCTTACCGTTGCAGTCGATCTCCAACCTGCCATCAGCGCCCACCCTGAAGCGGCCGACCATGGGGTAGAAGGCCACAAGCGCCTTGCCCAACGCCGTCTTCAACCTGGTCACATCAAAGAAGTCGGCGGCGGCAGCGTGTTGTCGGCGGTAGAAGTGGAGGAGTGGCGTGTAGCCTATGTTGGATAGCATGAGGTCGATTGGCGAGAGCTGGAGCGATTTTCTCGGCGTGTCTGTAGACGGCGTCACGAAGCAGGACTCTACCACCCGCACCTCCTCCTCACCGGCCATTCTAGCTGTTTCTCCTTCTTGCTCTCTTCCTCCTCCTGCAGTGGCGTTGGACGATTTTTTTTAAGATGAGGCGAAGTCTTACGCAAAGATTTTTTTTTTTGATGCAAAACCAAAAGAGTCAATACACACTAACAATGAGCACGACTATTTTTATATGATCATGAATAGAAAAACAACCGAAAACATACCGATAATATATCAAGCTTTCAGTGGCATCTAGGATCGGAGCTACTGCCACTACCAAGTACTTGAAAATATCTTGTCAACTCTGCAATCACACCATTAAATTATCACTACATTGCATTGATTCTACTCCAAGATGCCAAACTCTTTTGTCACTAAATCACTACTGGTTGCTGAAGATTACAATCTATCCAAAAATAGTACTCCGTTTAGAAAATGCTACTCCAAAAATGCTACTGATTGCTGCAGAATAGTACAAAATTCAGAAAATATACCGCGCCATCTGAAGCTCGCCGCACCTCTGTCTCGGCAGCGCCCAGCCGCGCCTCACGCTTGCTCGACGCCACAGCCGCCGTCCTGTCAACGGACCCTCCGCCTGCTCCTGGCCGGCGCCGGCGCCGCCGCCGCGCTAGGGTTTGTTGTTTGCTGCGTGCGTCTACGCGACTGGCCGAGTTTGCCTTGGCGTGCTCGGAAAATCCTATACGACGCACATTGCGTCAAGATGTCGAGGCTTCGCACAGGATGAAGAGGGAGCGACGCGATCTGGGCCGGCCCATTACCGGTTGCGGGGATCCCGGTTTTGGGAACCTTCTAGACTTTCCCAGCCGGTGTTTTCCGGTTTTGGGAACCTTCTAGAAGGTTTCCTAAACAGGTTTTTCTTTTTTTTCGTTTTCTTTTTTCTTTATTCTTTTCTTTATTCTTTATTTCTGTTTCTGTTTCAAACATGTTCTGGATTTTCAAAAAATGTTCTGGATTTTCAGAAAATGTTTGGAATTTTCAAAAATTGTTTTTCAAATTTGAAAATTATTTTTGTTTTTAGAAAAATGTTCTGGATTTTCAAAAAATGTTCTGGGTTTTCAAACAATGTTCTTCAAATTCGGAAAATGTTTCTGCTTTTTTGAAAAAAATGTTCTGGATTTTCAAAAACATGTTCGGGATTTTCAAAAATTGTTCTGCCATTTCAAAAAATGTTTTTGCTTTTTAGAAAAATGTTCTGGATTTTCAAAAATATGTTCTGGATTTTCAAAAATTGTTCTGGGTTTTTTGAAATGTTTTTCAAAAAATGTTCTTGTTTTTCGAATTTTTTTCTCAAAATTCAAAAAAATGTTCGTATTTTCAAAAATTGTTCGCGTTTATGAATTTGAGCAAGATTTTTCAAAATTGTTTTCATTTTCAGAATTTGTTCTCAAGATTTAAAAAATGTTCGTGCTTTTAAAAAATTGTTCACGCTTCCAAATTTGTTCGGGGTTTTCAAAATTGTTCTCCGTTTCATAATTTTGTTCTTAAGATTCAAAAAATGTTCGTGCTTTAAAAATTTGTTCGCGGTTTCAAATTTGTTCAGGATTTTTCAAAANTGTTCTTGGTTTAAAATTTTGTTCTCAAGATTCAAAAAATGTTCGTGCTTTAAAAATTTGTTCGTGGTCCCAAATTTGTTCAGGATTTTTCAAAATTGTTCTTGGTTTAAAATTTTGTTCTCATGATTCAAAAAATGTTCGTCCTTTAAAAAATTGTTCACATTTTCAAATTCGTTCTCTGTTTTCAAAAAATGATTGAGAAATTTAACGTTTTTTCGTTTTGATAAAAAAAAGGAAAAAAAAAGGAAAACAGGAAGAAAAACGACCAAAAAAAGGAAATAAGCAGAAAAGGAAAAAAGAAGCTACAGTTGTCGCGCGCCTACTGGGCCGGCCCAGNNGGGGGTCGCCCTGTGCGAAGCCCCGACTGGTTGCCGCAGCGAGCGGCGACTACGAGCTCCCGGCGTGCTCTGCTCGCTGCGTGCAGTCACAACTCACAAGACAAGATGGGGTCTGGGCCGTACGCGTCGTGAGCTGGCCCGTATATCGGGCTGGTTAAGGCTCTGTGGCCCATTTAAACGAACGGCCTCTGTCTCTGTAATCTCTCTATTTACAAAGATGCCACCATTTGCTCAAAAAAAAAACGAAAATGTCACTGACGGAGGTCCTATGTCCCACACGTGTTATGGTCGACTAGCACGTTCGTTGCCACGGGCGACAATCCAGACAATCTACGTTCCTATGCCCACAATGCAAAGAATACGTAAATGATGAAAGTGACCGTCATGAAATGTATTCTTCCTCGTATCTCCACCCAAATAGATATTTCTAACATAGTCTGACACATTTTCTCTATAACTATGATTGCTAGAGATCAATTGCGCATACGAAATGCTACGACATGCTGCGTCGGCCATCCCTCTAAATCCCGCCATCATCTCCACTGCCCGAGACCAACCGTATCCCGCACTCGAATCCGTTAAACCCTTGCCCCTTCTCCGCGAGCGACGACCAACCTCTGCTACTGCTGCTTCTTCTTCCTCCCACCGCTACATTTTTTCTTCGTCCACCTTGTCCACCCGCCCACCTCTCCCTTCCTAATGACTTGCCACCACTACCCTACAACTGGCTGGTGATGTCGCATGTCGCCCCTGCTCAAGGCACCACCTTCACTGGTGACGGCACCATCCATCCCTCTAAACCCTGCTACCATCTCCCGTGCCCGCAACCTCCCGCACCCCACACTTGTACCATTGGATGTCATGCACGCACAAAGGTGGCCAGATGGGCCGATCTTAGCGTGCTGGCATGATAGCCCGTGTGCTCGGACTGTGGTGTGCCTGGTCTGACATGTTTCTAATCGGGCTGTGCCGGCACGTGGCCCGCCTAGGGCCGCGCCTTAGCCGTGATGCTGGGTCTAGTGTCGACACAACAAGGCCCGTTTAGTTTTATTATTAGTACTTATACAACCCAACAGACTGGATACAAGACCAAAACTATCCAATAGGCTGAATCCTACGTGAGACATCAGGCTAAACGTGCCGCCAGGTCGACCCATTTACTAAGGGGGCCGTGCCTGGGCTGGGCAGCTAGGCACATGTGTCGGCCTGACACGGCCCCTAAAGCTGGTGTGTTTGGGTGGGCCGTGCCTGGCCCGTATAGCCCAAGACGGGCCCTACCAGCCCGGCCCATCTGGCCAGGTTTAACCACGCATCACACAAGGTCTCATCATGTGTTTGATTGCACATCTGACGGACAGAATCTCTCATTAACTTCGTGCAACAAGAATTCAATTTCTGCTAGGTCAGATTTAGCTTAACCGCGTTCATAAAAAAAAGGTTCACCGTGAGTGACCCTAAAAGAAGTCCACTGTTTAGTGGGTCATGAATTTGCTACTCTATTATTATTATTTCTTAGAAAAACTGTAGGCAAGTAGCCCAGTATCAGTATGGACATATTGGTTGTCAGGAACCGAAGTCACAAAAATCAAATTAAACAGAAAATTGAAGAAATGAATCGTATTGACACAAACATGAACTACTAAGTAATTTTATTTGTGTGACAGTGAACTTGTAAGCATTTGACCCTGCCATTTATGTAGTATATATATACTGTGTTTAACTGCAGCAATTGAAAGTATTGCAACAAGTATTCAGTCTCTGAAACCAGTAGATGTCAACTTCTGAACTGATCAAGGAAAACTATCTTTTTAATCATTTTCTCCCAGGAACAAGTGTGAACTGTGTCATCCTTCTTTCTTGCGCGCCCTCGGCCGGCACCACCTGCCGCGATCGTGTAGTTTTAGGCTATTTGATCTTTTTTTTTTTAACCGGGCTGACCCCCTTTCCATTACTTGAACGGAAATACATCAGTCTGAGAGGTTCAAAGAAAGGGAAAGAGAGAAGCGAGTTCAACGCACTGCCAGGAAACCCGCTACATCCGCTCGCCATCGAAACGGATGTCACGGGGTGAAAACCTGAAAGCACCAGATAACTAGCCCTATTACATGCCAAAGGCAACCATCAGAAGCCACAGTCAACAAAACGCCTTACAGTTTTGCAGAAAACTTAAGACTAACAGTAGCTAAAGCAGCAAAAGATATTGCCCAGCTCCTCTATTTGCATCACTCCTACACTAATCGAAGACGAGATCCTTCCTGACCTTCAGACTGAACTGCATAGCGATGAATCATCTCCCCCCATCTATCGCCTGTCTAGCAGCATCACATATACGCATCAGGTTCATGGTGTTTGATCTGATCATCTCCGCACCACGCCGCAGCTTCTTCGCCTCTTCGGTTGACTGAAGACCTGCCCAGTATAAGAGGAAAGAACATATAGAAAAAACAACCTCAAAAGAAGTCTTAATCATCTTTTTCTCGAAGGTAGCTCTGTTACGCGCCAACCAAAAAGCCTAGGTAAGAGCAACTAAGCCAACCGAATAAAATTTGCTACCGCCAGGAAGAAACTTGTAACACCACACATAAAATTGCCAGTAATTGTTAGGGCATAAGTCTGTCCCCAGCACCACCCCAATCGACCTCCAGACTACGCGAGCCACAGGGCACGTGAAGAAAAGATGTGTAGCAGTTTCCATCCCATTGCAGAAGGAGCAAGTTGGGTTACCTGGCCAGTTTTTTCTTTTCATCAGTTGTCTAGTGAGGACAGCGTCCTGAGCCAGTTGCCACATAAAGATTTGATTCTTGAGAGGAATCTTTGCCTCCCAGATCCATTTATAGCTACAACCACTCATGGGTTTTTCTAATCACTTGTACACTGACTTAGTAAAAATTTGACATTTTTGTTAAGTCCCCAACGTTTAAAGTAGGATGAAACTTCCACCGCACCAAATCTGTCCAAAGTACAATCTGCATCTGTACATATTTGGAACAATTGTGGGAATTGAGAACAAAACGGGATTAATCCCTGAACAGAGTCCTTCCAGACCCTGATCAGGTTTCCAAATTTAACTTGTATCTTTCGACCCGCCATATATAGCTCTTTAACTTTTAACAAAGCCTTCCAGCAGGGGGAGTCTGAGAATTTGCGACTCACAGTAGCAACAGATTGGTTGGAAAGATATCTGGCTTTAACTATGTCCTGCCAGATTCCAGATTGTGTCTCAAGTTTCCACCACCATTTAACTAGAAGGCTAAGATTTTGCTTTCTAAGGTCTTTCACACCCAGCCCCCCTTTGTCCTTAGATCTGCACACCCTCTTCCATTTAACAAGGTAATACCTTTTTTTCTTACTACCCCCTTGCCAGAAAAACTTCCTTCGGTACTTATCCAGCCTCTCAATAAAGGTCTTACTTAAAAGACACATGGACATATGATATATCGACAACTGAGTCAGCACCGAAGTGAGCAGAGTATGCCTGCCTCCAATGGAGGCCGCATTGCCAATCCATGCGTCCAGATATTTCAAATATCTTTCTGCAATGAATTCCCAGTCCGAGTCCCTAAGTGAGGTATAGCTCACAGGCATCCCAAGATACTTAATGGGGAAATGTCCAATCTGACAGTTGAACAGATCCGCATAAGTTTTGACAGTTTCCTCATCTCCCCCAACAGTAAGAATTTCATTTTTTTGAAAGTTCACCTTCAAGCCAGACATTAGCTCAAATATGTATAGAAGCATTTTCAAATTGACAGCTTTCTCTACATCATGCTCCAGGCAAATGATAGTGTCGTCCGCATATTGCAGAACAGCCACTCCATTATCAATCAGATCGGGGGCAAGACCAACTATAAGGCCACTTTTTTGAGCATTCTTGATCATTTTGTTCAAACAATCAGCCGCTAGATTGAATAGGAAAGGCGAGTGGGGATCACCTTGACGAACCCCTTTCGCGCTCTGGAAATAGGGCCCGACAGAATTATTAAGCTTGATGCTAACCATGCCATTATACAAAATCTGTCTGATCCAGTTGCACCAGGTGGCACCAAACCCCGATTTTTGTGGCATTCCAGTAAGAATTCCCAGTTAACTTTGTCGTATGCTTTCTCGAAGTCGAGTTTAAGCACGACACCCACTCTTTTCTTGGTATGAGTATAGTTAAGGAGCTCATGGAGGGACATCACCCCATCTACTATATTCCTGCCTTTGATAAAAGCATTCTGCTCAGGACTAATGAGTTTGTCCGCATATTTTTCGACCCTACGGTCCAAGACTTTCGTTATGAGCTTGTATGGGCATCTAAGCAAGAAAATAGGCCGAAATTGTTGTATACGATCAGCACCAGATATTTTGGGCAACAAGGTTATAATCCCATAGTTAAGCCGCTGAACATCAAGCGACCCAACGTGGAAGTGTGCAAACAGACTCATAACATCCTTTTTAACTATATCCCAACAATGTTGGTAAAACTCAGCGGGTATGTTATCAGGTCCGGGAGTCCTATTAGGCTCCATAGCAAACAATGCTTCCTTGACTTCCTCTTCAGAGAACATCCGAGTGAGGTCAGCATTATCATTCGCATCAAGTTTTTCATCAGCCCCCCAAGTATCAGGGTCCATGTGAAATTGATTACCCGGGGCAGGGCCAAACAGGTTCTTGTAAAACTCAGTGGCATGGAGGATTAGGTTATCTGTCCCTTCAATTTCCACCTCCCCGCATTTCAGAGCATGGATAGTATTTTTCCTCTTATGCCCGTTTGCAATTTTGTGAAAGTAGTCTGTATTCAGACCCCCCTTGAGCAGCCAGCGCTCGTGAGATTGTTGAAGCCAAAAGATCTCCTCATTCACGAGGATTTCATGTAATTCAAGGTTGACATCCAATTTTCTACTATACATCTCGGAAGATAAAGGTCCATCCTCCTCCAACTCTTCCAAAGATGCAAGCTCTACCCTCGGTCCTTCCTTTATTTTCTTATTGTGCCCAAAACGATTTGAACCCCAGCCTTTGAAGTACGATTTAAATCTCTTAAGTTTGATATTTAGAATATCTATAGGGTTTGTGGCCGCCACAGGCTTAGACCAGATCCTGTCCACCATTGGACATAACTCTTCGTTTTTCAACCAGGTCAAGTCAAAGCGGAATTCCCTGGGTTTAGGATTTGATCTTCTTCTTGTAATACAAAACGGCGCATGTTTTGTCGCGTGAGCATCTAGCAAGGGCCCGTGAGAAAAATGTTCTGCAATCCTTGCAGCAGTACACACGCAAGAACCAGTGAGTGTTGACATATGGTTTGGCTTTGAACAGCACAGGATTCTTCCAGTGATAAGCCAGAATATCTCTTCTTTCGACAGTAACATACCCACGCGTAGTTCTCCTTCAGCTTATGTCTTACGTGCATTTTTCACCTTTTTTTTCTTCTTTCCATTTAGCGTTAACATTACACCTCATTGCTTTCTAGAAAGCTTGGTCGCCGCCTTTTCTCCGCCGCTAGTTTTCCGTGTGAAGAAAAACATTTTGTTTCCATCGAGCGTTTCAGAAATAGACATGGAGGGCTGAAGCTCCATGAACAAGAGCCGTCAGAAGCAATAAAAGTTTGGCACTTCTTCCACTTGTGCGCCCATTTCCCTTTCGGTCAGAATCGTTGCCCCTTTATGGAAATTCTACTTGGCAGCCACTCGATGGAACTTTTAGGGGAATATTGGGTGCGATATGTTCCTGCAGAAAATAATATAAACATATATTGTGCTAGAGTAGCATATATTTTTTCTAGGGGATGCTAGAGTAGCATATTGGAAGGGAATCATGCTAGCTACATTTCCTTTTCTGCGTCCTGCTCAAGAATCCAATGCCCTTCACATCCTTCCAGTTGCGTAAGTGCGTGCGTGCGCGCGCGCGCGTGTGTCTGTATATATAGCCCCCGGCGCGATCATTGGTACACCGTGCCATCGGGAGCAAAACAAGCTGTAGTGTAAGATCACCTTGAGGCTAGGATACAAGTTTCATCCATCTCCCTGAAGAACCGGTTGAGAAATTAGACAGCTCTTTCCTGGATTTTTTTGGTTGATTCCTAGAGGAAATGGCGCTGAGGAGGATCGTCAAGGAGCTCAAGGACCTGCAGAGGGACCCGCCGACCTCCTGTAGCGCAGGTGATCATCTGAACTCCAAGCAAGTTCATCATCATCATAGTCATCATCATCACCACCATCATCGTCATCGTTATCTTTCTTGTACGCAGGGCCGGTGTCGTCGAACGACATGTTCCACTGGCAGGCGACGATCATGGGGCCGAGCGACAGCCCCTACTCGGGCGGCGTGTTCCTGGTGACCATCCACTTCCCCCCGGACTACCCGTTCAAGCCCCCCAAGGTGGCCTTCAAGACCAAGGTGTTCCACCCCAACATCAACAGCAACGGCAACATCTGCCTCGACATCCTCAAGGACCAGTGGAGCCCCGCCCTCACCATTTCCAAGGTACGTACCCTAACAATCAGTTGATCATCTATCATATCTCTATCTATCCACAACAACGACGACGACGACGACGTTGATGGTGATGGTGATGATGATGGTTTTGGGGCATGGATGCAGGTTCTGCTGTCGATATGCTCGCTGCTGACGGACCCGAACCCGGACGACCCGCTGGTGCCGGAGATCGCGCACATGTGCAAGGCCGACCGGACCAGGTACGAGTCCACGGCCAGGGGCTGGACGCACAAGTACGCCATGGGGTAGATAGACAACTAAACAAGAGCTCGACCTCGATCGAGCTCAAAGATGTGGAAAGTCAGCATGTGCGGACGAATAATAATCAATGAACCTTTGCTTCGAATCATAGGCAGTGATTATATGGCTTTTTGCCGAGGAGTATGACTATGAACTTGATCATCACCAGCCCTCTCTCGTGCGAGGGGCTGGACGCTTGGTTGCAATAAAACTAACTAGCCAGGTGACACACGTATTTGTACTAACCAATAAGAATATATATTTTTTGCGAAAATCAAAATACTAATAAGAATATTAATATTAATATGTATCTCATAATAAAAATATTAAAGCAAACATATGCGCCGTAAGAATTATTATTTGACTTTGGTCAAAATTTAAATACATTCACCGTCAAAAAATTTAAATACATTAAATAGTTGGCAAAAGATAGCAAATGAGCCTAATTCAATGACTTGGTATCATCAAAGATTCGGACACGCTTGGTGTTGATGTCGGTGGTCGCATTGCCGTCGAAGGCACTACCGGAATTTACGACTATGCCGACGGCCTGGGCCGTCGGCATAGCCCTGATTCCCGTCGGCATACCCCTATGCCGACGGCCACCGTC
>CBMN010769232.1:0-12713 GCA_000582825.1 Hordeum pubiflorum | reverse complement strand
TCATGCCAAAATAAGGATAGGATCGTATCTTGGGCGTGACAATGCACTAATAGAACTCAACGATGCTACGTGCCCATCCTCAGTAGATGCTAATATGGCGTGGCGTGTCCGTCGTGTGAGGAACCGGGGGAGGCCACGAAAGCCCTTGCGACAGATGCTGGTGAGATAGAGTCACACGCTGTGGCGCCGCTACGTGTGGACGGCAACCCCTTGTGCCGCAACCCCGTCATGGTGGACGTGTCGGGCTCTGACCAGGACAGAGCCATTGTCGATCTCATATCGACCGGCGATGTGCATGCCACGAGTTTCGATGAGAAGGAGAGGGTCAAGGGACACAACGGCGCTTGAGTCCCGTGAGCCGGTCCGTGTCCCATGTCCTACTCTACCTTGTCGGCGATCACACTTACACTCTGAGGGGCTTAGCCGGTCGGCTGACATGGGCACGGCCATGGCGTCGTCATAGATTTAAATTAGGTTTTACGTTGCACGTAATTGTATGCATTGAAGTTTCGAAACTGGGGTTTCCGTTTGTGAAATAACTTTTTTTAAGATGTGGCCGGTCACTGTCTGCGATCGCGTGTGTCCACGAGCATTTGAGGGACCGGATTTCATATATGCGGCTATAGAGGTTATTAAATTGATCCAGATAATGAATTGGATCTGTCCTTTCATGCATTTATAGGGTAGTAGTAGTTTGGAAGTGTGATACGGTGGCTCCATGTGCCCAAGTTCCATGGCGATTTTTTGGGCTAGATTTCTTTGTCTCAGCTTCTATTCGTATGCGGTTTTCATGCGATTGACTTTCTGCTGGTTCTTTTCCATTTTTCTCATGGTTTTATTTTTTCTAATTTTCTTCTTCTTTTCCATTTTCATATTTTCCCCTTTATTCCTTTGTTCTCATAACACTTATTTTATATAAAATGTTATATATATACAACTTTAATGATACATATGCACTTTTGTAAAAAAAAGTACACATGTTTTTGAAAAATACATGATTTCTTTTTATAAAATTTATGAACATCGTTTAAACATATGATCATGTATTAAAAATGATCGTCGAGTATAAAATGATTTATTATGTATTATTATTTTTGATCACATATTAAAAATAATCTTTTTTATATTTTTCTTATCTCATTTTTCCTTTGTTGTTTCTTACTCCTTTTTTACTTTCCTTCCTTCCTTTTCATTGTGTATTTTATAAAGTTCATGGTGTTTCTTTTAAAATATTTGCCATTTACATTAAATAAACTTCTTATCGTATTTTCATAAAATGTTCAGTAGATATTTGTTAACTATTCCTAGTATTGAAAAGCAAATAATCTTCCTGTAATTGAAAGAAATTCATCGCTATTTAAAAAAAGAATTCATTGTGTATCTCATGTTTGCTGTGTAAATAGAGAAAGTTCATCGTGTATTTAAAACATTGTCATCGCCTATTTTAAGAACTGATTGTGGTGCATTTTTTAAAAAAGTTGATCGTGCATTTAAAAAATATCTGTCTGGCATTATGAAAAAGCTCATCACGTGTTTTATACATATGTGAACAAAATTTGAAAACTGCATGAATTTTTTTGTTGCTGCAAATGTGTGTGTCTTTTAACTTTGTACCTTTTCTAAATTTCATAAAATTCTCAACAAATATTTGGGGAGGATTGATGTACGTGGTTTTCCTTTTTTAACATGGTACAATCACATATGCTTATGTACATGCACATGCATTCACCTTTATAAACGCACCGACGCACACCAAATCTATATGAACACCTTCGAGATAGTGAGAGCATCTCTAGCAGATCTGGTATAACCCGTCCTGTAAAAATCGGTTTACAAGATATCATAAAACATTTTTTTCCCATTTTTACAGTATGACATTTGTTCCGGCAGAACAGATCTCTTAAAAATGTTTCATGGTCCTCACAAAATTGCATAAATCCCCCCTAAAACTCTAATATAGATTACAATTGGGTCCATGTTGATAAACTGCACGAGCTGCACGGACTCCTCCGAGTTGATAAACTGCGCGAGCTGCTCTTGAGTTGCACGAAGCGATCCTTGCTGCTGCCGGCCGCGCCACTCGCCGCAAAGGTCCTTGTAGGCGTCCTGGAACTCCTGCGCCACCTCCGCCAGGGCGGCCACAAACTCCCGCAACGGACGGACGGAGCGCTTGACCAGGTTCAGCTCGCAGCTGGCGTGGCAACATCAGCCCACAACTCGCGCGGCAGCAGCTCGCCCGCAGCTCGCGCACCCATAGCTCACCGGCAGCTCACGCGGGAGCAGCTCGCACACAACTTGCAATGGCTACAGCAGCTCACGGTGGTCACGGCGCCGAGTTGTTCTGCCGAGTTGGCATGAAGGCGCTCGGGAGCTGAAACTTCCCTCCGGCCAACCGTTTCTTATTTCAGAGGTCCCTGTAATAAAAGGTCCCCGTAATAAAAGGGAGAAATCCAGTAGATTAGAGGAAATGATCCGGACTTTGCAGGATTCCACAAAAAAAATTAGGGGATAGCCGATTTTGCTGTATCTAGTCCGGGCGAGAAAAATGAGCTCGTCCCGTAAAATTATGATTATTTTGCCAGATGACCCGGGTTATAGGATCTGCTAAAGATATTCTGAGTTGGCACAACATCCTAAGAATGACAAAGTCATCACACACGTCTCATAGTGGATGAGAATGTTTACACCCACTTAATGAACATCGCCGATATTTTTAAAATAAATTCAGAAAAATGTAAGCACGAGTGAGGATTTGAATTCGGATGGGTTGGTTCCATCACAAACAATCTAACCATCTGATCTACGCTCAATTGTGCATTTTTCTTAGATTCGTGCATAAACACACACGTGTGGTGTGCCGTATTAGAACTTTAGGCTGGTCATAGTGAAGTAAGTGAACTAATAACATAATGACGCCAAGGTAAGTTTGCTTATGTGAGTATAGTTAATGCGGAGAGAGGTGTCTGTAGTAACATAAATTATGTTACCGTAACATAATGCAACACAAGACAAAATGTGTCTATATCTAAATAAATGAAGGCTTGCATAATACCACGGATATGTTACCATCCACAATGAGTATATACAAATAACATATACATGTTACTGGTTTAAGTTATTGTTCATTATGACCAGCCTTAGAACAATGGCATCCGGTGTGCTATCAGGAGAGCTACTAGTTTCCCACAAATAAGGAGTTGTTTTTTTAGGGAAAAAATAAGGAGTTACTTTTTTCTTCTTTTTGAGAAACACCTGTAACTTTATTCATACTCATAACAATTACAGGTACACTGATTTGGACATTAGATCCAAGAAAATACAAAGTAACTCCTATGACTAACAATTGCAATAAAATCTCTTGAAAACATATTCTTCGCGGTATCAATCTCTGCTTGAAAAAAATACTCCAAAGACTTCGGTAAAGAGGTTGCAATTGGACTGGAGCAACGATGCTGTCACTCTTTCACCCGCACGAACATTGTTAATAATGGTTTTTGAAAGTGCCTTGAGTTGCCCATCCAAAAAGATTGAAAGCCTTGATCGACGAACGTATTTGGGCTGGGGATGATCCCCTAGAAGGCAGGTCGTCGAATCACTATATCTTTACCATGATGTCGATGAAAGAATTCATCTCCACAAAGAATCAAACCAACAAAAGAAACTTCACACATCAACATAAACTCATCAAATCCGAATAATCGGATCTGCGAAGACCGAAAACTCTCTAACCTCATGACACCGCCAAAAGGATGAGAAGAAATTTATTTCCACAAAACTATGGCAAGCACTAGAAGTTGACGAAGAAAAAATTTATTTTCACAAAACTATGACATAAGGAGTTACTTGTTGCTTTATGCATCAAGTTGTCTTGCAAACACAAAGACCGACGCAGATGGACCAATTTAGTTTTGTGTGGCCCCTGGTTCATTCCTGCGTACGTTTTTGCTTATTCGTATGGTGTTCCCTAACACTTATTTTTTTTAACTTTAAGTGCTTTAAACTGGTTTTTCTATGAACATATGATAAATAATATATATTTCTAAAGCAAACATTTTTCAAAACTTTTGTTAATATTCTTTTCAAATTTCAAACTATTTAAATTTTGTAAATTTCAGTAGAAGACTTGAGCATTTATTAAAACTTCTGTGAACATTTTTTAAAACCTTGTGTGAACAATTTTAAATTTGAATATACTTTTTACAATTTTTATGTAAAAATACAAGAAAAGAAAAAATGAAAAGAAAATTAAAACAAAAACCGATGAAACAAGTAGAGAAAACGAAAAACAAAAACAAAAACAAAAAACCGTAATAGAACATTCATAATACAGAAAAACTGGTGGCAAAATATTACAGAACCAGAACCAAACTACTATTAAATTGGGCCGGCAAATTGTCCCTCTATTTGTGCGTCTGGTCGACAATTCGTCTCAATAAGCGGCAATATGACTTGTCTTCCCTAGCAAAAGAAAGAGAACAACCAACCTCATGCCGAGTAGGCTAATGGTGCGCCAGCCCAGTAGGTAAGTCGCAAGGCGAAACAATATGGAAGAAGGCGCGAGGGAAACAACAACCTCGTTTTCTGTTTTTTTTCTTCATGTTTTTCCTTTTTGTTTTTTTACTTTTTTATACTTCCAATATTAAATATATAAAAAAATGACTCTGCATAATTGTTTTTAAAAATGTTGACCAAGCATTTGGAAAAATTTAAATGTGCATAGAGAAAATAATTATCACATATACCAAAAATGTAAAAAATAAAATAAAAGTGTATGACAAAACTTGATCATGTATTTAAAAACACTTAATCAATAATGTGAAAAAAATTGAAAACATATTTGAAAAACGTTAAGCCAGCATTTAGAAAATGTTAAATCTGTATAGAAAAAATGTTGACCACATATTAAAAAAAAATGATGAATTCCTTTTGATCAAGTATATAAAAATGTTGGTCAAGTATTTGAAAAAATATTGAGCAAGTATTTGATTTTTTTAAATTTTTAAAGAAACTTATTGAACATGTATAAAAAATGATGAATTTTAATCATGTGTATAAAAAGAAAGCATCGAAAAAATGTTGAAAAAGTATTTGAAAATTATTAATCAAGCATTTGAAAAATGTTAAATGTGTTTAAAAATTATTTTAACTAAAAAAATATTAATATTTTATTGGCAAAATGTTAATAAGGCATTTGTAAAATGTTAAATGTCCATACAAAATGTTGTCCATGTATTAGAAAATGTGAATATTGTGATTATAAAGTGTTAATCAAGAATTGAAAAGGTTTAAAAGTGTGCGTATAAAATATTCATGAAGTGTTGAAAAAATGTTAATCTTGTATTTAAAAATGTCAATTAAGCATTTGAAAAAGCTAAAAAGTTTGTATAGAAAAAATGTTGACCATGTATTAAGAAATGTTATATTTGTAGTGGAAGAATGTTAGATGTGTATAAAAGGCTTTTGGTTGACATATACAAAAAATGTAGAATGAAAACCAAAAGAAACAAAGAAAACCGAAAAAAATAAAACCAAAAAAGAAACAAAGTAACAACAGATAGAAAATAAAAAATAAAACTAAAGAAACTAATGTAAAAAGAATAAAACCAAAAAGAAGAAATAAAAGAAAACGAATGAGCTCCTCCTCAGCGCCTGAATAAATAATAAAACCAAAGAAAAACAACAAAAAAAGAAAAGAAAAAACCGAATGAAAACATAGAAAAAACAAAGAAAAATTAGGCAAAACAAAACCAAAAAAAGGAAAAAATGAAGAAGAAACAGTGGAAAACCCAACTCGTTTCGAGTTAAGAGTCTCGCCCTATTACTCCATCAAGAACCCGAGGATGCCTACCGGCTAGCCGCGCTTGCCCTCAATCAGGATACCCGGGTTCGAATCCCTTGAGCCTTTGCGCCCTCCCTTTTCTCCTCACTTTTTTCCTTTATTAACTGTTCGTGAATGGGTCGGCCCGATTACTGTAGACCCCTTCAGCGAGAGAACCTTTGGTCTCGCTTAATGCGAGATATATTTGAAAAAGAAACAGTGGAAAACCCGGCGAGAGAACCTTCAGTTTACCGCGAGAGCTCCTCCTCAGCGCTCGTTGCACTGCCTAGTGAAAGCATCGCTCATATGCACGCTCGTGTGGCCCGGCCCAACAGTGCGAGGTTGCTCGTTCGGATGCCTTTCGCTCGCTATCTTGGTTCTTGCCGAGCGGGTGATAGTTGCTCGCTTGCTTGCTCGGAGGTGAAACTTTTGGCTAAGAAAACATGAGAGTGTGACCGTTGGACAAATTGACCGGTCAACTATTGACTATTCGAAGAAAGATCGAAAAGCCAAAAAAAGGAATTCAAAGATATTTTCATAAAATTTTAAAAAAATTATGAATTTATCAAAAATTCCAAGAATTTGATAAAGTTTGTGAAATCGAGAATTCACGAACTCTAAAAAACTTCTTGAAAAATCCGAGAAAACAATCGTAAGTTTGAAAAAGGTTCACTAATATGGAAAAGGTCATGGATTTCAGAAGTTTGCGGTTTGAAAAATGCTTCATGGATTTCAAAGAACTTCATGAATTATAAAAAGTTCACAAATTTGGAAAATGTTCGCGATTTGAAAAACCTTACCGGATTTGAAATGTGTGTGGTTTGAAAAGGTTCATGGATTTGAAAAAACTTAACAAATAAAAAAAACAGATTTGGAAAGTTCGACGTTTGAAAAAAGTCAGTAATTTGAAAATATTACGAGTTTGCAAAAACTCGTGTATTTAAGAAAAGTTTGCAAACTGTAAAAATGGTTCGCAGATTTAAAAAAAATCACTGTTTGAAGATGTTCTAGAATTTTAAAAACATTACGAGTTTGAAGAAAAAGTTCATAGTTCACAAAATTTCACGAATTTGAAAAGTTTCCTGTTTGAAATTGTTCATGAATAGGGAAAAAGTTGGTGGATTTATAAACTTTTACGGATTTTTAATATATATAATGCTTGAAAAAGTTCAAGAATTTGAAAAAATAGAAAATCAATTTGAAAAAATTGTTTGTTTTAAAAAGTTACCGATTTATTTTATTTTTGCTGATTTTGAAATAGGGTCATAAAAATTGAAAAGAAATAGTGGATTTTTAAAATTTTCATGCATTTGAAACAAAGTTTGCAAATTTAAGAAAATGATCGTAAATTTGAAAAAATGCTCATGAATTAAGAAAAGTTCATGATTTAGAAAATCTTGTGAATTTGAAAAATGGAAAAGATAATGAAAATAAAGAGAAAAGTAAAAAAACGAACAAAACCCGGCCTAACAGAACAAAAAAATCTGATCGGAAAGGCGCTCTATTTTCTCGAGCAATACATTTGCACAACAATGGGGAAAAGAACTAAGTAAGCACACTACGGAAGCTGCCCTTGGTCAAGATGGCAACGGTCCCGAAACACGTGTCCCCATAGATTTTTACTCTATTAGGAGACAAGGATGGAACTATTTCTATCTCGATGTGGCTGGTCATGGGTAAAATCTAAAATCCGTTACGTTTCATGGATGCAAACCCGTTTCAGCACTACCCTCACCCGGAACCCGCGAAACCCGTGGAACATAGGACATGTGGTCCCTAGACTAGAACTGTGTTGGGCAAAAGCCCATCCTCCCATCTCTATGCATCCAAAAAATCACTTGTAGCTGTGAGTTTACCATTTCCTTATCTAAACTGCAGGCCCAACCTCAAATTTTTAAATCCATGTACCCATCTACTTACGTCCTCGTGCCGCCTCCCAAATGTTGCTATTGATTTTTATGACAACTCGCGAGGATGGGTTCCCCACGGGTACAGAAAACCTGACGTGCACGGGGGATGTGCAAAATCCTATCTCCTCGCATGGTTTCGGGGACGGGCTTAGATTTCTCTCGCGGGGATGGGGATGGGCAAGCAAAATCCGATGAATTTTGTCCTCGTTTTCATCTCGAGTCCCGGGAAGTTACGCATTTGGAACTAAATAACAGGTTCTGAGTTCGAAACTCAGATCGCACACGTAGTTTTTGAACTTTAGAAAAAGTTAAAGTGGGCTAAGCCCAGGACGGAAGGGGTGTGTGCCGTTTTGTAGTATACCCTATGACGAGCAGAGGGCATGAATATCCTATAATGGGTGATGAGGGTGTCAAATGGGAGTTGGGGGTAAACCGAGACTTCCTATACCCCAACCTACGCGGGGACTAATGAGGAAACGCGCACCCCACGCTTCTACACACGCATCTTAGGGACGTCCATAAATGGGGCGGGGGTGTGCTGTTTTTTTCTGTTTTCCTCTATTTTTTAGTTTCTTATTTTTTTTATTTTTTTGCTTCTTTAAAAAATCCTTGGGATTTAAGAAAATTCCAAATATCAAAATAGAATATGAAATAGGTTTACAGATTACAAGAAATATTCAAGAATTTTGAAATGTTTGGGAATTTTATTTTTCTAGATTTTACGAAAATCAGGATTTTTAAGAAATATTTTAAATTTCAAAATATATACATGAATTTTGAAAATGTTCATGGATTACAAAAAGTGTTTGCATATTGAAAAATGGTACGTCGAGCTGTTTTCTGCCGTGTTTCTTGGCCTTTTTGTTTCTTATTCTTTTCTCTCTTGCATTTTCATCAGGTTTCTTGGTTTTCTTTTCTTTTATATTTTCTCCTTTTTAAAATACATGAATATTTTAATAATATACGTAATTCTGTTAAATTTCAAATTATTATAAATTCTTGAACCTTTATAAATTCAGTGAATATTTTTAAATTTTGTGATCATTTTCTAAATTACAAAAAACGCAATATTTGATTTGTTTCACAAAATATGACCTTTTTAAAGTAGTCTTTAACTTTTATAAATTATGTTATTTTTTAAAATTTCGTGTTTTTGAAAATTTCAAGATTTTATTTAATTTCTTGAATATTTAAATTCCTGAACATTTTGTTTTTTGAAATTCAGTAGCGAGTTTTTTCCGGAGTAAACTGACAAAGCACTCATGGTGGGAAATTCACAACTCTGCTCGACCGTAGTCTGAATTCCTCGGGCTATCTCTTTGCTGAAGCAAGAGTCCTCGAATTTTATTGGCGACCGACGGATCATCGAGAACAACGGCGACTGATCGTGGGAGGTAGCTGCAGGACCCGAACAAATATACGGATAAGACAACGAGATTGAAGATAGGAGCGGCTCACGAGTTGTCGTATATGGATGTCGGAGGCGAACATAATTTTCATCTATGCTTTTGCTCCTGAGGAGGAATAACCGCTGTGGGCACGATACTAGTATTTGAAACCCGGGACTTGCATGACCCACATTAAGATGCTTTATGCTCAGCCATCAGCAGCAGCTGATGTAGGTCCGACTGAACTACGAGTATAATGGACGGGTGCAACCCGAGAGAGAACAACGCCATGCCCTGGGTAAGCACTATAAACACATGACTCGATTCTCAAGGAGTGTTTTAGAGGCTAGCCAGCTCGGGGAATGCGGAAATGACCAAAGCTGGAGTAGAAAACAAGGCCAACACGGTATGACTAGTGACGAGGAAGTTGTTTCACTGCACGCGCGTAGAAAGTATTCCAGGAACAGGCCATGCTTTTGTTTTTTTTTTGAAACAAGGAAATTTTTTGTCATTTCATTGATTAAGGAAGAAGGTTTAGACAAAGCCATAAAGTGGTAAGAAAATAAAATGTATACTCTCGCGACATTACAATACTCAAGTGCTTGGCATCCGTCAAAGCCCAAAGAAACAACTCCTTTTTAATCTTGCTAATAAGGACCACCGAAGAAGTAGCCGTGTTGCGGATGATTCTAGCATTAAGCTATAGGAGGAATATATATGGCCATGGATATGGACTGAGTTGAAATAATTTAGGGCCAAACCCTGTCGGCACAAGAATCCTGCAATCTGAAAATTAGTGAAGGTCTAGGCTCAAGCTCAACCGACCAAAATATGTCAAGGTCTTCTCTTCGTTCATCTAACTAGCACCAAACTACACCGTGTGTGCATGCGACATTTAGATCGTAACTGTTAAGCAGATCATGCAAGAAGTCCCAATCAGCAACGTGATTGTCATCCGAGTTTCTTTCTGCAGCTGCTTTGCTAGTGACAGTGGGGTGATGTTGCTGTGAATTTTGCAGCAAAAGGAGAATCAGTCATGCCGACACTAAAAAGGAACGACCTTTTCTTTGACCGGACTAAAAAGGAATGACTTAATCCAACGCGTAGGGGTGTTTACAGGCGGATCTAGCTTAGGTTGCATATCACTGTACTACATAACAACTTGGGGCAGGACAGGGCCTCCCAACATTAATCAGTAAGAGCCACCTGGCAAATCCGCCCTCCTAAACATCCGTGGGAACCCCTGCGCCGCCGCTCCAGCCCTCCGCCACCCCTTCCACTTTCCTTGCCGCCGCTCCAGCCCTCCCCCACCCCTTCCCCTTTCCTTGCCGCCGCTGGGCAAAGCCCGACTGACGTCGATGGCGTCGGAGCTCCTCTCCCTTCCTCACGGTGCTGGCTGGCGCGGGACGGCGACATTAGGCGGGGGCGCGGAGCTCTGCAGGGCGTTGCGGCGAGGTGGCGGCTGGGGCGTCCCGCGTGTGGTGCGGTGGCGTGCGTGGCTGCACAACTGTGGTGCGGCGGTGTGTGCCTTTGCGGGGTCGCGACGCGTCGGGGTGGTGGTCCCGATCCAGATCTGGAGCGGGCTGCTCCTCTCGCCGGCTGCATGTGGGCGGCGTGGGCTGAGGCGGCAAGGGCCAGCCGTCGCCGACGGTCTAGGTTGCTAGAGGTGTTTAGCGTGGGGGAATGCCATCGTGGGGTGTTCGACGGCATCTGCGGCTGTGATGGTTTCGTCTAGGGGCGCGGGTGGTGCGGTTCGGTGAGGGCGGCCGCGCTCGGAGCTGGGTATCGTGCCCTTGCCGGTGATGTTGGGTGGTGGCAACGACCTCCTTTTCCCTAACTCTAGGCCGACGGCATGGCGACGAGTTGGATTCGCGTTCGGGCGGATCTGGTCGGGGCTCGGGGCGATTCGGAGTTTGTGCCCTGGGTAGGTGTGCTTGGGCTAGACCGTGGTGGTGCCCGTGAGCGTTGAGGTCCCTCACCTCACGGGTACAGTGAGTTTCGGTGGTGATCGGCGTCAAGTGCCACTGACATGGCGTTGTGGGAGCGCACTCAGAGACGGCCATCAGTGATCACGGGGTAGTGTCTCCCCTGGTCCGCTGTGACTCGCTGGAGACGCAGGCGTGGGTGCCTCCTACTGTGGAGGCGTCGACCCAGACCCCGTGGTCGATGCCGGGCTAGGAGTGAAAGGAGACACCTTTTACTCCTCCTACCATGGTGGATGCACCGTGACATGGGCTATTGGTGGAGTCTTCGACATTGATGCCGGGGTGGCGACCCCGGATGGCGGTTCGCATGGTTGGCTCTCCGGCGGGCACCATTGTGGCGGTGATGGCCTTCTCTCTTGGTCGTGTGGACGGCGAGAGGTAGCACAATGGGTGGCTCGGGCGCGTTCTCTTACGGTGGGGGTGGCCCGATCCGGATCTGGAATTATGTGCCGTCACGCTTTCCCCGAAGACCTCGGGGGGAGGTGGGGAGCTGTCAAGCAAAAGCTCAGTGCTTGGTCACCGATGACGGCGACGCTCGCCGACGCCGCTATATTCTTGAAGATGTCGTGATGCTCCTCTTCGCGTCCCTGTTCCGGGTGAAAACCTATGTGTGTTATGGACTCGGCAACGGTGACGCTTGGCATCGTTCTCCCTCCCGGGGGCATTGTCTGGAGCTTAGGTGTTATAGGGATTAGTGTGGTCTTGTACTCAATTTCGGTAACATAGTCGCATGTGTGATGCGTGATCTGATTATCCTGGGATCGGCATTGTATGAAGGCTACCCCATCTACTTGTATCGTTCGACCGTGTACTCTGTGTTGTTGTTGCCTTATATATAAAACGGGGCAAAAGATTCTGATGTATATTGTACAAAATGATACAATATGTCATTAGCTGAAACAAAGTCTTCGATTCCCACATCGTTGTTGCCCCACGAAATTCCCCAACGAGCTTGGAGCACTCTGAATGCCATCTCCACATCCTTCCTAGCTTATTTTTGCATTGATGCAAAGTGGCTTTGTTTGTTGCCATGGGGATCGGATATGGTCTTCACAAATGCCACCCACTGATGATAGATAACATTAGCAAGGTAGTACCCCATGTTGTAATCGTGCATGTGGACATTGTAGTTGCACGACGACGCTCCCCATTTCAAAGTCTCATGAACATGGGAGATCGCTGGAGCACATTGATATCATTGTGAGAACCAGGCATGCCAAATCCACAAGTCCTTTGATGCCACTACTTGGACTATGTGGCGACCTCTTTGTTGTGATATTGGTACATCCAGCGTAAAACTTTGGGTCTGTTCTTCCATTGCCAGTGCATGTAATCAATTGAATTAAGCATACCTAGAAAGCCTCCTGTCGCTCCCCGCCATCGACTTTTCTGTATCCTGCACATTTGGTTGTCTCAGATGCTCTACTTCAAACACCTACAACACGACGCGAGAAATCTCACAATGGTCTTTTGGCATGTGCTCTCCTCATCCAGACAATCTAAACATCGACATCGACGATGGTACTGTCGTGGGAACAAGTCTGACAGTAGATTGTAGAGGTACGAAAGGAGAGGGCAGAGTCNNNGCTACGGCGAGAGTGTACACACGGGT
>CBMN010769228.1:0-11562 GCA_000582825.1 Hordeum pubiflorum | reverse complement strand
ATGCCCTTCCCGCCTGGAGGCTGCAACTTGCCGGTGCGTGTCCAGGGGTAGTGAGCACCCCCTGTTCACTACACCGACACCCTGCATGTGTGATTATGTGAATTTGACCCTCAAAAACAGTTTTGTGATAATCTGTACATTAAACTGTAGTTCTATAAAATGAGCAGGAGCTTTTTTCTATGCGTAATATTCATCTGTCTCCTTGTAGGTTGAAGATGTAAAGAGCTGGTTGGAAGAAAAGCTGAAGGCACCAAAGGTGATTGTTCTTTGAATGCACTGAATAGGCAAACATAATAATAATCCAACTTAGTGGAATATGTCTGGATAATCTGCATATGCACCAAGGTTGTGATGTATTAATCGTATGAGATGGGTTAGGGTAATCAGAAGATAAGCTACTGCAAATCAGATGGGACTATTCTCTGTTATTTTCACTCCCAGTTCTCAAATTGGTATTCATTGCTTTTATCAGTACCTAGAAGTCTAGAAGCATTACTGATGAGTATTTTCCAGGGGCATGTAGAATGCACTTGCATCCTTGAGGTGTACCAGTGCACTAGTAGGCCAAAATACACCTAAAAGTCACGAAAAAAATTCTGACATTAACTAGTGGCTTAAAGATAATACACAATTACACATATATCCAAACTCGGTTCACAACTTCATTAACAAAAAGGATGAAATGCGGCTATTAACCGTACCAATTCACATCTAGCATCAATATATCCTTGTGGCGCTATTCACTGACCAATTTGTCCTTTTTGTTTCTTGAGTTGTGTGTCGAATTTGAATCCTAAAAATTTATGAAATGGTATATACATGCTGTTAATTTCTTTTAGATTTTGTAAATGCCTTCTGAAGTTAAACTGGAGGTCTAGTGCACTAGTACACCTCAAGAGGCTAGTACGCTATATGCCCCCGTATTTTCCACACCTACTCGTAGAAACATTTTCAACTTGACATATTCCGAACCAGTCCAGTGTTGCCCGTGATGATGAGAAAGGGATTAAAGTTCAATTTTACCAAATACCAAATATATCTTGCACATTAAAGTTAAACTTCTAGGCTTGTTAGTTACCGTTTCTTATTTCTTATGTATTATTTTTCATAATAGAGAAATACTGACAGTGCATATGCAAAATTTGCAGGGAACATTTGGAGGACGGAGTCTTGTCCTTACTGGTCAAGCTGGTATTGGAAAATCTGTATGTCCTTTCTTCATGCTAGTATTCTCACAGTATTTCATATTCATTTTGGGGAACCATAGTCAACATCATGTCATAAATTGTACCAAATCAGTTGGGGTAGCATCTTGATCCTTAGTGACATGATATGGCACATCATGAACCCGGTTCTACTTGACCTGTTGAAAATCCAACCCATTTTCGGTAGTAGCGGATAAAATACAGGGTTAGTCTGGTCGTAATGGGGAGTATCATATACTAGTATCATGCATATGATATTAGTGTATGATACTACCTCCCTAATACATAGTATCATATGTTAGTATCATATAGTACTTTATTTATTGCCATGCATGACACATAGTACATAGCATTTATTATGATACTGTATCATGATATGATACCCAACCTCCTCTTTCTTCATTTAATTCTATGCCACCTCATCAAAATTGCCTAGTTGGCATGCATGATACTAGCTATGATACTCCCATTACGACCAGCCTAGAAGTTTTTTTTGTTGTTGTAAACACAAAAATGAGAATACACACCCAACTAGAAATACCACCCATTTTTGGTAATAGCAGATCAATACAGGGGTAAACATTTTGCTTTTACAAAAAAACAGAATTCACCCCCAACTTAAAATAATATTGATAACAGAACCGCGGTGCAGCACCCTCCTTTTCTCTAAAGAAAAGAAATAATATCATGTGTGCTAGTGACTTTTAGTCGACACAAATGCGTTCTCCAACTGTCTCTACTCCTACTGTTTTCTTTTCTTTTGTTTGTAGTTGTTTTTTTGCATCTCCTCATTTGCCAAGGAGGATGTTACTTCTCAATGCTTAAGCTAAGAGAAGAATACAATAATTAACTATCAGTATTTTGGTTTGTTGAAGTATTAACTGATAAGTGATAATTTACTACTTGTTGCTTCCACAGGCAACTGTCAAAGCGATTGCTGCTGAGATAGGAGCTGACTTATGTGAGTGGACAACCCCAGTACCAACACTATGGGCTGAGCTTGTGCATGCTAATTCAGGTAACCCATCTTCGAGGTCTAAACTTTCCCCGTTAGTCTGCAAATCATCTGCAAGATAATGTTCTAATAAAAGTATGGTCAACGTCCATGCACTTCTATTGTATTCATGCTTTAGTACTTACTCCCTCTATTAACAAATATAAGATGTTCTAACTTTTTTGTGAATCAGATGTATATAGACACGTTTTAGTGTGCTTGTTCACTCATTTTAGTCCATATATAGTCCATATTGAAATATCCAAAACATCTTATATTTGTGAACGGTGGGAGTAGTAGTCTAGTACGTAATGAGCTTTCCATTTATGACTCACAAGCGCCTTTTATTAATTGATTATTCCTTTTCTTTTTCAATGACCATTTGAAGAACTTGAGTATGTATCCAAGTTGGAAGAATTTGAAAATTTTGTGAACAAGATAAGGAAATACTCGTTGCTTTCCCCTACCAGCATTGGATCCCAAAGAAAGCTAATCATCATTCTGATTGATGACATCCCTGTAACAAGTGGAAAAGCTTCATTTGCAAGATTGGGGAAGTGTTTAACAGGACTAATTCAAAGTACTCAAATACCAACTGTCATTTCACTCACTCACTATCACAAAAATGAGGCTAATGATACTGCGACATGGAACTCCGAGGAACTTGAGTCCTTGCTTCAAGGTGCTGGTGCTCATAAGGTACACTTGCCTAGTATAACTATTACTGCAGATTTTGTTTGACAGCTTTTATTATCATAATGGTAACAAGTTTTTGAACTTCGGTGCATGTCTCTCATAGTGCACCATTAATATCTATGCAGATTGCTTTCAATCCGGTAACCATAAGTTCTATCAAAAAAACTCTTCTTAGAATATGCAAGCAAGAAAGCTCTGGCACAACTGAAGAATTAGTGCATCAAATCGCTACATCTTGTGGAGGTGATATCAGACATGCGATAATGTCTCTTCAATACTATTGTCTTAATCCAAGAAGGCTAGATTCTGCATTGGCAACAAATGCTGCTCTGTCGGATTTAAAGGGTTATGCTACTCTAGCTCCAGTGCAGGACTGTTATGGCCTCGGCTCTGTAATTCATTCTCCATGCGGAAGGGATGAGACGCTTACATTATTTCATGCATTAGGGAAGTTTTTGCACAATAAAAGGGAAACACATGGTGATGTCAACGTCGGTATGTAATGCTTATACCATCTTCTGTACAATTCTCTTCTTGAGTTTGGTGCATTTTCAAATAGATCTTCATTGCACAGTGTGGTTAATTAAAACAGCATATATCAATTTAAATTGAAATGCCTATATATTCTTTACTTTCTGAAGGTTATTTTGTGGAACATATTTATTCACATTTTTCTACTTGACTTGTTTGAACTTGATAGAATTGCAGAATATAAGGTGCACATGCTTTCCGAAATTTAACTTTGACCTTCAATTAGGCCAGTAATACATAAATCATGTGACCGAAAAACTATACCATAGGACTTTCTTTCAAATACAAATTCAATGGTATAATTTTTGTGACATAACACACATTTCATTGGTCAAATTTTCCCCAAACTTAAATCTCGAAAAAGTGTGCGCACCTTATATTCTGAAGCAAAGGGAGTATATGCTACTTCATTTTCTATGCTAGTTTCTTTTGTCCCTATACAGTCGTTTATTGAACTATGACCACACATCCTTTTTAGTTTACCTGATCTAACTTTAACATATAAGTTCCATAGTGATGTACCCTTATTGTTTCGTGTAGAATATTTTGTTCGTTCGTTTGGCTATTCCTGTATGTACTTGCAGCATTTATCATGGTTGGATTTTGTGATTGATTTGTATTAGCTTCATTTTCCCTAATTTACTTTGTTTAATACTTAATTGATTTCCATATCTTGAATTCCATGTTTTCTATCAATGAACTGTTGGTACTGGCTACACACGACTAGTCTACTTTGTACCTTTTGTCTGGATTAACAGGTTTTAAAATGGAATATGGGATGGAAGGTTGTGTTTTTCAGCATGTTTGGGAGAGCGGTGTTCATCATTTTTATATAAGTTAGCTTTTGCTCTCTGAACCTTTGTCATATTTGTGCTGTAGATCTGGATTCATTTTCTCTGAAAGAACAGCTAAGAAGAAATCCACTAAAAATGGATGTTCCAGAAATGATTCTTTCTCAAGCACATGGAAAAGTACGGACTGTTGCTGACTTTCTACATGAAAATGGTAAACAGTAGAGAGCTCTACTTATATAAGGAGCATTGTGTATTACGTGCTGAGTCTGTATTTATTCTTCCTATCTTATGCTTGCTCTTGACTATGAGTTTACTTGATTGTACATGGCGGGCAACATCATATGAGTTTACTTGATTGTATATGTCAGGCAACGCCATGTATTATGGAGTAACTTTTGTGAAAATACCGGGCGAAAATCACAAACCTGCGGAGATAAGGATTGATTTCACAAACCTGCAAATTAGGGATCGATACTATCACAAAACTAGGTTATAGGGTGCACCGAAATTTTGGCCCAAACTCCACACGTCATGCTCACTAATCCTGGACTGGTTCCATCTAGCAAGTCAAACCGCTTGACCTCTGATCCAACATAGGAATTTTCAGCATGGAAATGATCAAGAATTTGTGAGCAACATATGGACCCAGATGGCCAGACCGGGTGGCGATATAGGTGGACCCCAAAGCCTCTTAGTTTTTGAGATACAATCTACCCCTAAATATCTAGTTCTGCCAAATTGGTCCTTAAACTGTAGTTTTATGATAGTTTTTACATCAACCCGGTTTCGCGCAGTATACTGTAAACTGCACATTTATGCTTGTCAGAGACTCACAACTGTCAGTTGATCTCATGCTCATTTGTGAAACAGTGATTCTAGAACTACCAAAAGTAATCATGTGGATGTAGGGCGCTATAGACAAGTTGTTGCTTTAACTAAACATGCTGCATTTCTGTTTACTTCTGTCATGCACCACTGCTGCTCACATATGAACATGAATCCATGAGCCATTTAATTGGTATATTCTAATAGGACTAAATTCTAGTTTTGTACCTTGACTTTAGCTTCCCTCTAGGAAATGGTGTGCTCAGCCATTGATAATTCGTTCTCACTATTATTTATTTATTTAAATGAATTGGTAATTGATGTTTTGCAGTTGTTGATTTTATTGACGATGACGCTGTTGATGATGCATGGGTTGTGATGTCATATTTGAGTGAGGCAGACTGCCTTCTTGCTGGCAGTCCAATCACATCGGCTCGTTGGATTGTAAACGAATCAAACGAGTCGGAAAACATGTCACAACTTATTGCTGCCTCTGTTGCAGCACGAGGTGTTCTTTTTGGAAATGCACATGCCTCGCCTTCGAGGTACCTGCTTATCAATATGATGATTCTTTCAAGGGTCCTGTGCTAATAACTTTTTCTTTGATTTGGCCTAAGCAGATGGCATACAATACGCAGCCCGAAGGTTTGGCAAATTGAGCGCACTTTTCGATCCACAAAGGTAATTTGACACCATGTCACCTTTCATGCATTTAACTAGATCTTGAAAAATGAGTTAAGTATCCATCTTGTGCATGTTGTCTTCTGTAATAAAGAAAACACACGGATATCACCCTTTCCTCCTTTGTAAGTCAATATGCATGTACAGAATTTCTTTCTAGGCTCTGGAGACATTCAGGTGTCCAACATTTGACATATAAATCTTACCTTACTTTAATGCTGAAACCGTGCCGATGAAAGTTCTTAGCTGTACTTCTTAGATCAGTGTGGCGCTGATTACTCTTCCATTTTCAGTCTGTTCATGTTTGTTTGATGATCTGTATTTTCATTTTGTTGGAAACAACAACACAGGGTCTGATTCTTAAAGAAAGATTTGATCTGTCTAGCACGTCTGGTTCTCGCAACTTCTCCGACGTGGTCACTGACTTCAGGCCTTTCGAGAGATGGATAAGCCCCCACAATGACATGGCCAGAAATAACCCCTCGCACCACGACGTTGCAGGTGGCCCGAACTCGATTGATATGCCCGCTGCTGAGGGGAATAACCTTGAAGAAGATGAAGATGAGATAGAAGAATGGTAAAAGTAAAACCATGCTGATCTAGCTCATATCAGTTGTAATCTAGTTTGGTAGAGAGATTTTCCTTTTGAGGGGTTTTGGTAGGGATCTCTAGGAACTAGTAACATTAACATGTAAACGTCAGAATTACCTCACCTGGGTGGTTGGTTGGGTCATGCGTTTTTGGCCATCTTCGTTATATCATTTCCTCAGTCAATACAGTAATTTGCATGCTCGCCGTGCGTGTGTGTGATGCAGGCGAGCCTAACATCCATCAGTGCGCGTTTGGCAGAGACGCGCAGCAACTCCCGTGCTATAGATTCCTGTCAAAAGCAAGAAAAATCCCGAAGTATAATATAGATCATGAATCAGATCAGATGCTCCCAATCTGACTTGCAGGAGATCTCAGATGTTGACTTGCTTCACGGCGTCATGTGCTCCACGGCCAAGAGGATCCAAGCGCGCATTCTTTAATCCAAGGTCAATCCTGCGCGTAAAGTGAGTACTGTACTTGCTTGTACTCACCTTGGATCAAACGAAAGAGCCGAAAATTCACATCGCCATCACCATCCGCCAACCCATAAAAAAAGGAAGTGAAGAGAAGAGAAGAGCATCGACCGACACGCCAAACGCAACTCTCCCGTCAGCGTCGGCGTCAGGCCACCCCATTCGCACCCGCCACGATCCCCCTGAAAACTGGAATGCTCCTTCGCGGCTGGTGCTGGAGCCCTCCTCGCCTGAGATTCCCTCCGTTCCCGCCGCCTCCTGCCCGCCCGGCGGTCCGAATCGCGCCTACCGCGATTTTGATCTAGTCTCTCTCGCCGAGGGCGCGGCCGTGCCGGGGTCCCGGGCTTCGGCGTCGGCAAGCGGCCATGTTCTGGAAGGACAGCAGCGGCCGGGAGCAGAGCGGCGTCGGCCCCTTTGGCCAGGTGCGCGTCCTCGTCGTCGGCGATTCAGGTCCGTCCCGTCTGTGATACGCCAACTCGTGGTACGTCTGCAGTTGGCGAATAACATGAGATTAATAGACACGTACTGTATTACTGATGTCTTTGATGGATCGTGGATTGACTATTGAGAGTCTATTCGTCAGTCTCCGGTTCCGCCTTCGTCCTCGGATCACACATGGTGAAGAAATCGAGTACTGATGAGTTCCTCTGGGACAATGGTCCATCTTTCTGGTAACTTTTTCCTGCTTGGATGTGGGCGATTGGAGAGCCAAATGGACCAGGAGACACTCCTACCTTCGCCCTTGTAGCACGACTACATTTGTTTACTTTTTATATCCAAATCATTCAGCAAGCACGCCAATCAATTTTAGAAAATTATTTTCTTGCGCGCGCGAAAAAAAAAATTCTGACTGAAAGATCACCAAGTGCAACCTTCTACTGCATTTTTCTGATCCGTGCTCAATTGCTCATACAAGTTACTGTGTTAAACCAATAATGGCTGAACTTTTTTGTGTGTGCCTGAGCGTCGGTAGTCAAAAAACCACACCATAGGTGCATGCTGTTGTACTCTTCTGAATACGGTTCTTAGTTGCATTAAATTTCCTTATTTCTCTCTCAGGCGTCGGTAAATCTTCACTGGTGCATCTCATCTTAGAAGGTTCTGCTATTGCTCGACCAGCTCAGACAGTAGGATGTGCGGTGGGCATTAAAGTAGGTGCTCTCGCTCTGTGCTTTCCCAGCTTGTACCATTTGCATTCTTTTAATCCACTTACATTGTCACTGTTATTATTTCAGCATGTTACTTGTGGAAGTGCAGGGGGGTCTTCTAATAACATCAGTAATGATGCTGAAAGGAATTTCTTTGTTGAGCTTTGGGATGTCTCAGGGCATGACCGTTACAAAGCTTGCCGTTCGATTTTCTATACACAAATCAATGGTAAATGACGTTTTTTCTCTTAATTACCAGCATGTTGTTACCGCCCTCTGCATCTTTGTACCTAGCACGGCCTATCTTTAGTAGTTTCTTACTGTATGAGCAAGCTGACCTATTTTAGTTCTTATTTGACCCAAAAACCGTTCCAGGGAAGGATTTATTTTTATATTTGCAACTGCTAATGCCTAAATCCTGAGATTGTAACAGCTCGTTTGTATTTGTTGTTCTTGCTCCACTTGGTTCAGCTGATGAAACCTCTTAGAAACACTCGTCCTTCTTTAGATCCATAAAGAAATACTTATTACAGCACTTGTTTTTTTTTTTTCAAATACAACATTCACTGTTCCCAATGTTGTCCGCCAGGTGTCATATTTGTTTATGACCTCTCCCAGAGGAAGACCAAGACAAATTTGAATAAATGGGCAGTTGAAGTTGCAGAAACAGGCACCTTTTCAGCCATACTTGGATCTGGTGGACCAGGAGGACTTCCAGTGCCTTACCTTGTAATTGCTAACAAAGTGGATATCGTTCCAAGCGATGGCACTAGAATCAGAAGCGGAAGTATTGTTGATGTTGCTCGTCAATGGATTGAAAAGCAGGGCCTTCTTCCTCGTAGTGAAGAACTCCCACTCACAGAGAGCTTTCCTGGGAACTCTGGCCTCATCTCGGTTAGGTTTCTTGTTCAAGACCTTCTGCTCATATCTTGCTCTACATGCAATTCCTGTTATTTTATGGAACAGTCATCCTTTTTCGTTCTGTGTCGTTTCAGTTATTTTTGCGTAACATGCCAACCTTTGATCGCAGGCTGCCAAAGAAGCAAGATATGACAAAGAAGCTCTGACCAAGTTTTTCCGCATGGTTTGTTTCAATTATTCATTGATTTGCTTTTCCATACTTTCTTTATTTTCATCTCCTATTGCTGTTGGAATGCATCTTTCAGTTGATCAGGAGAAGATACTTCTCGAACGAGCCTGCTGCGCCAAGTCCCTGGTCTCTTACTCCAAGGGAAGATAGCATCCTTCCTGTAGTGGCCCGCAAAGATGATGCCGATAGCTTCCAAAGGAAAAGGTGAGCATGCCTAACATGAGAGAAGTCAACTCCCCCGCTCAAAGAAATCCCAACTCATACAAATAAATGGAAAGGGAAGTACAAAGGACAACTGTTTGTCACCCGAAGCATAACTGTGACCCCATATTAAACATGTTGTATAGTTGCACTTATGCACACAATTTTGCAGCTATAGCGGCGAGGACTTCATGTTCAACGGGGTACCACCACTGCCAGCACAAAGGAACCTCCCACCGCCACCAACTCTCGACCCACAACTGCCGGTGTTTTCTTCAGATAACTACAGATATCACAGATTCTCCTCGCCATCGCTTACTGAGATAAGCAGCAATAGAACAATAAGCAGCGATAGAACAAGCCGTGAAAATTTTAATGTATAGTGCAGCGGATGTCAAAAGGCTTAAAGGACATCACCTGCTACCTGGGAAGCATATGGCATCTGCTGCTGCCTTGGTGGTGTTGGAATCCAGCTGGTATCATGAACCATCTGATGCCTTCCTTTGCAGCATACGGAAGGTGCCCAGTTGGTCTTCTTTTGTTGGCCTAGTCTCTAGCTGATTGCTAGTGGCGACTCCTGTATTCTTTTTCTTCCATACCTGTTCATTTAATATAGTGATCACTTGTCATTTCCATAATGCAAGTAACTGGAAAATGGCACCCTGGTTCGAGAAATACATAGCAAAAGAGCAGGGGACAATGGACTATATAGGTGATAAATAGGATACAATATCTTTAGTGTTGCATTTTCTGTAACTTATAAATTATAGGAATTGGAGTGGCCTGAAACTTCTTAGGGCCGAGGCAAGATTTTAAAAGGTAGGAACAGGGAAAACATAGTAATAATATATCACTGTTTGAATGTTTCCTGGCGTGTGGTGGCACACGATGCACCTTTATGATACTCGATTTTCTTGAGAAAAAGATGCCGTTGTTTGTTGATTACCTGATTGCATCCGCAATAACACTTTGATTTTTATTCAGCTAGCTAGTTATACATAAAGTTAAAGGCTTCTGCGTGTCTACCATCCTTCAATCCGCATGATCAATATATCCATTATTTGTGTTTCACATTTTTTTTCATTATCTGTGTGTGCTCCCAAGGCGAATTCATAATGCCCCTAAACACAAGAATACATGCCTCTTCAATGAGACGAGTACTCTACTCATTCCTCCCCGAAACACAAGGAATATTAGTTTTTTCTAAGTCAAAAATATTTACGTTTAATCAAGTTTCTAAAAAATAGACTAACATCTATAATACCAAATAAATATAGTATAAAAGCATTTCATGATGCATCTACCGAAATTGAGTTGCTATTGTTTTTAATCTATAAACTTTGTCAAAAGAAAATTGTATCCACTATCAACGTGTGTTCCCAAGGCAAATTCGGGCTAGTTCTTTTCGGGCTTATTTGGGGTTGTGGAAATAAATTGCCCTCTACCCACTTTATTCTAGAAGCCCAAGCTAAAATTTTATTTTAGAAGCCTATTAATTAAGGATTAACTAGTAGGTTTCTAAAATAAATTTTAGTTTGACGTTCTAGAATAAGCTGGATAGGACGCAACTTATTTCCACAGCCCCAAATAAGTCACAAAAGATCCCTTCCCAAAATATAAGGAATACTAGCTTTGTCTAAGTCAAACTTATATAAGTTTAAGTTTCTAAGAAAAAAATATCAACACCTATAATAATACAAAATAAATACAGCATAAAAGCATTCCATGATATATAGTTGCATCTATTGAAATTGAGCTGGTATTATTTTGTTTAAACCTACATAAGTTTGACATAAGACAAAACCTATGCCTTTTGTTTTTATAGGAGGGATCAACATTTTTGGCGAGGTTGAGCTTTAGAGATCGGTGGGGTTGCGGTGTTGCCCCCTACATTCTCGGCCCCAAGAACAATCCAATTTACCACGCTTTAGATGTTGTAGCCGCATGCAAACACATCAAGATCTCTGCATGTGTTTGGTTACCATTTTTACAAAAGGGGTCTGGAATTTAATTGAAGTCAACTCACATTCCACCTCATATATAATTTATGTCAAAGTTCCATAGATGAAACTTAGATAGGGGTGGGCCATGGGTTGAGTCTGATAAATATACAATAATCCCATTGCAAATATGACAACAACGAAAGTTAGATATGGTGGACTACGGGTTGGGTTTCATAACATATAAGTTCATTTTTTGTGAAGATGGCAACAAGCATCGTACTGTATGAACCAAGTGGTCCTAGACACCGTCTGTAAGAGCATAATTTTCCCTAAGTGGTTTTGGTGGTTGATGACAATGCTTATGTGGACTAATCGTGTGCATTAAGCTTT
>CBMN010769215.1:0-11539 GCA_000582825.1 Hordeum pubiflorum | reverse complement strand
GAGGGGAGGATCGAATCGATGCGACCCGGCCTCGCTCGCCCGACGCCCGCGCGATCGACCATACAGCAGGCTGGGCTGGGGCACTGGGCACTGGGCCTGGATGGATTAACATTAGTATTAAAAAAACGGGCCTAATTCTTGGGTATTCCAGGGAAGTCCCAGGAATACCCCTAGCGCCGCCCCTGACGGCCGCCTTCCCTTTTTTATTCTTCATTAAAGCGGCATATTGATCTTTGAACTTGGGGTAATCTTTCATGAGCGACCAACAATGGATGAGAGTGAATGACTTGTTCTTGTGGCGGACATTGAAGGCTTCCAAATATTGAAATGCCTACACAATCAAAAAGAATATCACAAATGTAATAGCAAATGACACAAGATGCTAACATGAACATGGCACGAAAATGCACAATAGGAGAGGTCATACCAAGTCACCCACGCCTAGGCCGCTCACGGGACGGGCTTCAATGCTCTCAAGCGCGGCACAATACTTGTTGCATTCTTGTTGGATGAACCCTCATCTCTTTTGGATTGAGTTGATGCCACGGGTGCTCGCAAACTTGTAGGGCGCAAACTTCCTCCTTTCATGGAAGGTTTTGTGAACTCTCGTTCAAAAGATGGATCCATTTTGCTTGGCACCGGTCTTGGGATCTTGGCCTATCTCCATTCAACTCTTGTAAATCAACGTGTCCTCATCTTTGTTGTATGATCCTGTGCGAATGCTTTGGTTCCTCCTTTGTGCCTCGGCTTTTTGGGTGAGCTCATCCATAAACAATGGCTCGGCCGCAATGTCGACCTCTTCTTCCTCATCTTCGCAATAAAGGCCATCATCTTCATGCCATGAGTTGCCATGGTCGTCGGCCTCTTCTTCTTCTTGCACACCGTAGTGGTCGGTGCCATCTTGGGTGCGACCGTCTTGGCTTTGGATCTCGTCGGGATCAAAGGCTTGGACTTGGCCGTCGGTGTGGAAGGCCCGGGCCTTGTAGATGACGCTTTCCATGAATGTGTTGTAGTCAGGTCATCGGTGGTGGCAAAGCTAGCAAAGTTGTCCAAAGGAATCGACCGGTGTTGCTTCCTTTGCATCCCTTCGGATGACTGGCCAACGCCACTGTACCAGGCGTGACGTTGAGGTCGATGACGGACGGGTTGGCGGGGGTGGCCGGTGCCACTGTACCCAGGCGTGACGTTGAGGTTGATGACGGTCGGGTTGGCAGGGCTGGCCAGCGCGATCACGCTGTCGTCCGGTGACGTGAAGAACCGGGTCAGTGCATGCGGCCGAGGCGCATGAAACCGACCGTCTCGGGTGTTATGGACGAGAGGGCGGGAGGGTTTTGGGGAAAGGGAGAGAAAGTGGTCGCGTCTATGTCCCCAACGGGCGGGCCAAGGAGGACAAGGGCGCGCGTCCGGTCCGTTCGCGCGTTGTCCGTTTTGACGCAAACACGATCCAAATTTAGGCCGGGAATGGATCAAAAACGGACATTTGTCAGCTTGCTCTCACGTGTTTGACCATGATCTCTGTCCCTTTACCTCCAAGCAGACACGACCAGACCATTTAGGATCGTGCATTAGAGTTGGCCTAAAGGAAAAGAAAAAGGCATTTTTGTGGATATTTCTTTTTTCCGGCACGCCATGGTCCTCCGGTTGTGAACGTTCACAAGAGGAGGCGGCCGCCTGTATCATCTTTGTGGATATATTTATTTCCAGCACGTTTAAGGCATTTCCTTTCATTCGGCGTACAACTACTATTCACTGAGCAGCGCGCCAAAGAATTGTCGAACTGACGAGATCGCATCAACATCATCTGGAAAATCCAGCACCATCAGATGAAACGCAAAAGTATAACTACTGTTTACGTAACTGGATTAATCACAAGCTTGTTCGCATGCTCCCTCAAAAAGTTGAAGCATTTAGTTATGCTATTAACAAGTTGAAGCATTTAGGCCCTTTGTGTTTGTTCTGAATGGAGCAATCCCCGTGACGCCAAAATGTTGTCAATAATCTACTCCCTCCGTTTCTAAATATAATTTTTTTTTTAATTTCATTACGGACTACATACGAACAAAATCTCTAAAAAGACTTATATTTAGGAACGAAGGAACTATATGGCCCAAAAATTCAAATGTAGTATTTCAAAGTTTCGACCGAGTCTATATATCCTCGCCACAGGAGTGCAGCAGACTTACACGTTGGCACACATTTTGGCTAAGCATTACTGCAGCCAAACATGGAACCTAATATTGCGGAATATAAGTTAACCATACTGCAACAATGTATAACATTTAAAAAGTACGATCTATTTAGTTAATGTTCCATACAGTGACACTCAAACTGATGTAATTTGAAACAGTACAAAATTTGCCTTTCAAACTTGGTTCGACTTAGAAACCTTCCAGACATCAACCAGCACTGCGATGAGCAGCACAGGCAAAAACAAATTAATCCACCAAGGTGATGTATCAAAAACCAAGAGCAAGGTGATCCTGAAGAATTAAGCATGCGCTCTCTTCTTTTTACCCCCAGATTCTGCTGAGGAGGCCCTTCTTTTCCTTCTTCATCCTGTTCTCAAGGTTCGGGAACTCGATTGTGTTGTATGCCATATCAAGAACAATTGGGTTGCAGGGAACTGATTGGAACGGTGGTGGGAATTGTGAAATGCGACATGGAGCTTTGGCGCTTTGCTCACCAAGTGCTGATTCATAGCTCCCTAGGATATCAAGGAGGTATTTAGTATCCTGCAAAATATAAACTTATTATCAGCATATATTCAAAAGATGACCAAAACGAGCTAGCAACCCTAAAGCGCATCACTTTGTAATAACAGTATAACACCCTTTAATGACATGGCATGCCATTGATTTTTGATTTCACACACATGACACATCCAAGATCAACTCAGGGAACACCAGAATCTACGTAGATTAAGAGATGCGTGAAGTTCAAATAGCAGCTCTAGCAAAGTAATGAAGTATCATACCAAGTAAGTCAATAAAGTGGATTCATTAACATCTCAGGTAAAGTTAAAGAATAATAGAACATAAGAATGGAAGGGAAAGAAAAGATGATAAACCAAGCTAGTGAATGAAGTGGATTCATCAACTACTCTCATAAGAAAGAATGGAGATGTAAGAATAAAAGGAGAAGAGAATCTGCATTTTCTTCTTCTTTCTTTTGTTCAATATAAATATCCCTCAGTGTAGGACTTCAGTTGATGTGTACAAAAGGGCGAAATAACTGGCTGCCAAGGATAGCTACCCTACCATAACATAAGACTCACATGGTGGGATTAATGATCTAAATACCAGTAGTAACAAACCAATCTCATCAAACGTTTATGTGGACAAGAACTTGCACAAAGCATACCTTTCTTTTATCGTCGCCAAGTGATATAGTTGAGACTCCTTTAGAAAGTCTTTCAGGAGCACTCTCATCCTGCATAATACCTGTTGCATGTTCAATGCAACAACTGGATCTACAATTGAAAGATAGAGCCTCAAGTTCTTGGATTAAGGCCTGTAAAGTAAGAGCATTTGAGTTAGACTGAAGTACCTGCCAGATAGACAAAAATACAAGCAATTTTTTTTTCCTCCAATAAGCATCCAAACACATGTTTTTTTATATTAGAAGAGCATGAAGATAGCACAAAACCTACAACTCAAAGGTAAAAAAACACCAAAGGCTAAGCTAACTACTAGGACCAAAAAAGGAAGCCAGAAAAGCCAAAACTGTACAATTCGCAGCTAATACAGGCACATTAACTAACAAAGTAAGATAACTTAGGAGCCCCTTAGTAAATCCTCAAAACTATGTTGTTTAAAGATCAATAAACAGTATTTATCCTAGCAGACTTGTGCAGGTACCAACATAATACGCGCATCTCTGAAGATCAAAAGCTGCTTTTAGCTTACGAGGGCACCAACATAATACATGCACCAAATGATATAATAATAATGATGAGGGCACACTTAATAACAATGATAAAATTAACTGGCTGGAGTTTAGAAGCTACCAAGTTCATAATGATCATATAAATGTTAGCACAGTAGCGAACCTTGTGAGGACTGTTAGCCAGTTCTTGCAGTGCAGAATCAGCAAGGGAACGTGCATAACAGAATAATGCATAGGCTTCGGCCCTTTTACTGACTGAACTATATGACTTTGCCAAATAGAAACATCTGCAAAGTACTCCAAAACAAAATTTGTGAGTATAGCTGCTATGTGTTACATGTAAGCTCTCTAGGATATCAGATGGAACCTTGATAACAAACTGGAACATTTATACAAAAAAAAAGATAAATAACTATTTGGATTCCTTCTGTCAACCTCTCAATAACATTATTCGATATAGTCGTGAACGGAGAAGCTGATTGTTAAAGAAGTCTAGGTTTCGAAGAAACAATGTGTAACTAACCTCTCAGCTCGGAAAGCCAAATCTTTCAGCTCATACTCATGAACAAAAGCGTTCTCTTCTTCGTTTTTATCCCTTCCTGAGCTAACTAAATCAGTTAGGTCTGTTGTATTCTGCAAGTTAAAAGGTTTTCGCATCAGCAGAAGTACACAACTCTAGTCTATACCTAATAATGAAGGGGCTATTGCTTCTTGCGGTACGTCATTAAAATTGCGCCCAAAGCACAAGTGATAAAAAATCGTTTCACACAAAGGAATCCTCCGTCTGGGCCGGCCCAGTGCAGTAGGGACCTATACTACGCTCTACGCATTGAGAGAAGACGCAGCGCGTCGGTTTGGGCCGGCCCATCTACGGGCGGCCTGCTTTTCAAATTTTGTTCTTTTTTCGTTTTCGTTTTTTTCTACTTTAAGTAATTTAGGACTTCAAAAAAGTACCAGAAATTCAAAAGAAAATTCGAATTTTGAAATAAATGTTTAATAAATCATAAAATGTTTGTGGATTAAAAAATGTTCGCGATTTTATAAAAAATGTTTCCTTATTCAAAGTAAGTTCGAAATTTTGAAAACAAATGTTCTGGAAATCAGAAAATGTTCATGATTTTTTTTAAAGTTCGTGTATTAAAAAATATTAATGAAATTGAAGAAAATTTCGCGATTTCAAGAAGTGTTCATGAACGGAAAAATATCCTAAAAATTCAAAACATGTTCGTGACTTACAAAATAGGAGTAATTTATTCATTCATAAAATGTACGCTGATTGAAAAAATGATCATGCATTTCAAAAAATGTTCTTTAAATCAAAAATATGTTTGTTAAATCATAAAAATGTTCGTGAATTTCAAAAATTGGTCCGCCAATTTCCAAAACAATGTTCGTCCATTCTAGAAATGTTCGCCGATTCAAGAAAACTGTTAAAGAAATGTTCACAATTTTAAAAAATGTTTGCAAATAGTATAAGATGTTCATGAATTTAAAAAATGTTCTTGATTTTAGAAAATGTACGAAAATTTGTAAAAACATTCATGAATTTGAACAATGTCCATGATTTCAAATATGTTCGCGAGTTTAAAAAAATATTCATAATTTCACGAAATTGAGAGTGATAGTGTATCTCGGTGATGCAGTAAAATGTGATCATGGCCATTGAAGATTATGGTTTTTTTTCTCCCGTTGCAACGCACCGGCCCTTTTGCTAGTAAGGCATAATATGAAGAGAACTTACTTGAATTAGCAGATCATATAGCCGAACAAGTTCTTCCGGCTTTGTAATTTTCTCATTCTTCTCATCCCGATGCTTTGCAAACTTACTTTTAGCAATACTAACAAGTAACTGGTTACGTTCTATGGTCCTCAATCCTAAAACTGCACTGACAGCCTTGTCAAGACCATTCAATTCATCTCTTATATTCTCAGCATTGCCGGCAGAAGCCTGCATTTGGCAAAAGTGGCAAAAGTGTTAGTAGGATCTAGGATGCATATACTACCTTCAGAACATACATATATCTATGTCATTGTTTTCATACCAAATCATTGCGGATGCAGCTTCGAGCTTCGTGGTATGCAGAGAATAGTTTATCAAATATAGCAAGTTTTTTGTCTGCTGGAATTTGTTCTGTGGCTGCGCCATTTAAATCTCTCTCCAGCTGCTGAGCTGAATCATATCGCTAGATTAAAAATAAATCTACAAATAGAAAGCAAAGCAGATGGAGCAATACTGTACAAAAAAACTGTTTTGGTCAATTAAATAAGAGGTGGACTATCTGCTATCTCTGAGATGAACTTGCAAATCATGTGTATAATAATTAGAGAGAACATATACATAACCTATATATGAGTACCTTTTAATATGGAGACACGAGTCTTTGCACTGGTAATTGGAAATCTGCGACCAAGCCAGTTAAACTCGGTCATAGAAGCCGCTTGCTGTGACCTTGTCTCGGATAATACAGCCTGCAAGTATCAAATTTATCTATCTGAAAATAGGGGGAGAAATGCAATCTAGCACCCAGAAAAAGTGTAAGTACGCTATGGTGTCATATTTATGAAACAATATCGAAATAGTTTCAAGTGAGGAAGTCCAACAAACTCCTCAAATCGACTCCTTATATCTCTATTTGCATAGCCTCAACACAAGATTACTTCTCTATTTCTCTGCACGCTCCAACAGTCCCGCTCTCCAAATTTCATCCGCCTATATTTTATTAACTTTTTGTAACTCACAAAAATTCTCTACAACCTATTAATCCAACACATTATTTCATATTTCATTGACCCCAATTCTCCTGTGCTATCTCCATCCAGCACCAGCAATTGCAAACGCACAAAGGACACCAAATCGATTCGACATCAGTTGTCAACATCTCTCACTTATCTCTAATAAAGTGCAAGCACACAGGCACAAGCAGGAGCACATGATCTATCTGTCTCTCACAACCTCACAATTTTGCAAGCATCAACAACAGATAGAGGGACAGCAGCACATAGCAATCTATCGACGACAAAAAGCATCAAATAAATCGCCACCACCACACAGCACCAAAACAAGCGCTGCCAACCCCTTGTCTGCCGATGGCACGGACGAGCACTGCCGCCTCCCACCCTCTCTATGCCACCAAACACCACCACCTCTGCACTTTATCCCCCCCCCTCCCCTATCCGCGGCGCCCTCCCCTGATTTTTCCAGACGCCAACCAGTTCCTCCAGATCAAGCGAGCAGCAAGGGAGGGGAACAGAGGACCATCCTCAGATCATTCCTCGGCAGCGCAGGAGGGAAGAGCAGAGGACCATCCTCAGATCATTCCTCGGCAGCGCAGGAGGGAAGAGCTGCATCATTGCTAGATGTCGGATCTCTTCCAGGTCTGCAAGTGCCGGGCGTAAAGGATAGTTTGCCGAGCAATTCTTTTGCTGTGCTGTTTACCGATGCTTTTGGAGCATTGATTTCAACCAAAATTGGCAATTTGGCCAATGCAAAGCTGGATAGGGAGGTCATTGGTCTTGCTCTAAGCAATAATCAACGCCATACTAGAACTTATCTAGCACGATTCTGACAATTCCTTTTCTGAAATTTTGTCACAAAAACAGTTGCCAGTTTCAAATATGCGTCACAAATCTTCAATGAACTTCCTCACTTGACCAAGAAATACAGAAAAGCACAGGTCCAACCAAAAAAAAAAAAAACAGCACGCCCATCGTGTGAAGTCAAGAATAAAAAAGCTAAACTATAATCGTTGGTTGTGTATTTGACATCCTCATTGTACTAGTTCAAGCTTGCAAGTATGCAACATTAACTAACATCAATAATTGCAATTTTTAGGTGCACTGCAAGATATGCACACCATTTTCAAACTGTAAACAAATGATGTGGATTGCAGAAAAAAAAACTCAAAGTTTAAACATGCATTAATCAAGCTGACCAAACATTCATGTTACACACTGCAAAGAAAAAAAGTGTGTGGTGACCTATTTCCCAGAAGAACCGATGGGAATCATATATCTGTCAAAATGTGCATGGTGAAAAAGTAATCAAATCTTTGCAGTGGTGTGTGCAATATCTGATAGTTTTGCAGTGGCATGCTCAAAAAAATCACCTATATCATGCAACCCCTGACTAGTTCCTCATAATATAGGTTGCACGTGATTTGGGGATTGGACTTTTATCTTCAAATGCCTGAGGGAGAGAGGATCAGGACGGAGAGGTTAGGGATGCGCCTATGTCACCAGTGGGCAGTGTTCAAAATCAGCCGATGAATCAGTTAACTGGCCAATTAATCCCTTCTCAGTGGGTCACCAAGTAGCTGATTAACTCATTTATCGGCCGATTCACCTATTAATACCCTACTCACCAGCCGACCGAGTAGTTACCAGTTAATGATTTCCTGAACATTGTCAGTGGGGCCGCAAGTGAAAATTAACAGGATATCAGGGGAGTTTCTACTTTCAACAAATTCTGGCTTCAATCGGTTATCCTGGTGACTCCATACGTCTACGTGGCGATAGTCAACGTGCTACGTAAGCAAGTGGGTCTGGGCTACTTAGGGTGTGTTTGTTTCGGCTCCTAGGAGCAGCTTCTACGGCTTCTGGCCTGAAAAAGCTGGAGCCCAAACAAACAGCCAATTGCTGGCCCTGCTCCACGCAGCGCTTCTATGGAGTGCTCCAAAAAAGACAGCCAGAAGCCGCAGCTGCAAAATCGGGCTTCTCCCAGCTGAAGCTGGCTCCAATCTTTAGTTTTACTATTTTGCCCTCCCACTAAAGTTCATTATATGCACCCAATGCCACTGAACGGTTCATTTCTATCCAGTCTCCGTACGGGTTATCTGTGGTGCGTGCGTGCGAGCTCCCCAGTAGCCATCGTATGTCTCCGTGCAGGCTATGTGCGGTACGTGCGTGCCATTGCTGGTCGTTCGCCTGCTGCCAGCTCTGCACTCTCCACAGCTGCTTAAACCTCTGCCAGCGTGCGCTGCGACAGGTGTGTGTGCGCGCGTACGCTGGATGGACGATGCGTACATGTGTGATGCAAGTGTGTGCGTGCGTGCTGGATGGACGGTGCGTGTGTGTGTGTGATGCATGTGTGCTGGATGGATGATGCACATTTGTTTTGGAATGGAAGCGTGTGCTGAATGTATGGAACCTCTAATTGCATAGTTCATCCGAGTTAATACTGCAAATTATTTATGATGCTTGTTTATAAATTATTGTAAATTGAATATAAAGAATTCTAAAGGATTTGCATGGTTATAGATTGTATTATCTCCGAGTGCCTATGCATCAAACAAGTGTAATTTCAGCTAAAACCCATGAAAACATACCATCTGCAGCAAAAGCATATCTTAATTGTGTCATTTCCTATTAAAACAGTATAATTGGCACTTAAAACCAACCTACAGAATAACTTCTGGTCATTTCAGTACGTTTCAGCACCAGCCGTAGCTGCTACAGCAGAACTACCAAACGACTGCACCTCAGCTCCAACCTTCCAGCCACAGCTAGCAGCTATAGCTGCTCCTTCCAGCCAGAGCCATTGCAGCTGCAGCCGAAGAAGTTGCAGCCCAAACAAACACACCCTTAGGACCGCGATGAACAACTTATAACTTTTGGGACCCAAGTCTGCACTTTTCAAGTTTTAGGACTACCTTGATACCCCTTGAATAGTTTTAGGACCTCTTATGCTTTCCACTATATTCTTTAGTTGTAAAAAAAGATAATACCTCAATCTTAGCTTTAAAAAGGTCATAAGCAGGCCCCTCCTTTTCCATATCTAGGAGCTCGTGTTCTTGCAGAGCAGATCCACCAAGTTTGCGTGAACAGAATCCAATCATAGGCTCCACTTCCTCAATGCGTTGACGGCATAAAAGTTGATTTTCTATACTGCCATACTTCCCAAGCTCCTCATATACAGTCCTGTGAAAAATAATACATGTCAAATCACCAAGTTCTAAAATACTCATAAGGGGACCAAGTATCATGATATATCCGAACATCAAGGCACGACAATAAGGGGGTGGTCCACATAAGGAATAATACCACACAGCATAGAGACAAAACTTCAATGAATCGAGTATCATTTCCACAAACCTGGTATTCTTGAAATTCAACATTGCTGCCTCTATGTTCTTCTCTTGCTCAAAAAGCAAAGTTCCTTTCATATATGAAGCATATGCCTACAAAAGATAATTAATTTAGGTGGTTCAAAAAATATTTTTCTTATAGGACAACTATATCAGGTCAATATAGTGAGGTTTCTGTTTTGTACTTAACAAGGATTGTCAACTGAGCACTAAATCAAACAAAAAATAAGAAACACACCTCAGCTTCCAAAGATGTCCTGGAATCTCCTTTTATAGAACATAACTGCGAGAAAAGTGCCGCCCATTTGACTGCCTTCCTAAATCGACCCAACATGTAGATGCGCTGTGGTGCATTTGGACCAGCAGTTTTCTTTTCCATAGCATGACTCCATGCTCTCTCAGCCATATAAAATACCACATGTAGAAACCTACACTCATGTGTTAAAATTGCTTCAGGCGTGACCAAGTCTAACAGTTACATACAAAATTGTACTGGAAAATCGCTCACTAAATTGTAAAACCATTTGCTTAAGTTCCCCAATAGTTGCCGCATACTGATTATATGCACTACAAAAGAGTTCATCAACAGTACAAAAAAAATTGCTAGGGTAAGGAATCAACAATACTAATAAATTACTAATGAATATCACAGGCATGTAGTACACAACTACCAAATGGTGGCTAAAATCTTTGTAACTGATAGTAATCATATGCTCAACAGTAAACAACGGAAATCACATTGTTGGTTTTAAATATTGACAATAATAGTTAACATACCAAATCCAAACAGATCCATCTAAACTGTCAAAATTACCAAAGTACTAACGGAAGTGAAGTATGAACAAAGGCAGCAGGCATATGGTAGATTATCAGGAGAAAAAACAACACACCTCACATCAGTCACCGTTGACTCTGTTATATTCCTCCGGGTATATTTACCACGGCCATGCAAAAACTTCAGAGACTTGTATAGCCTTCTCAGACGCGCAGTACAGTATCTCCTGCAAATAATCCTAAATCCTTCAGACAAAGAGCATACACAAAAATCACAGTAACACCATACTACTAAGTTATAAGCAAAAGCAAGATATTTGGGTAAACAAGACATGCAACATCTGAGAGGACAAAACTTCCCCCTCATACTACTAGTTATTATCTTTTCTTCCCCCTCAACAGAGAAAACGGAGCAAGCATAATGTGTAAAAAGATAAATTACTACAGAACAAGTTCGAAGCAGGGTTTCCATGGGAAATTTTGGATATAGGGCAACAATTGGATGAAAGCATTCCATCACAAGTCACACATCTGATAGCACTGTAGGAAGAAAAGATGCATCCCAACCAATATACACGCATGAATCCCGCGAGGCAAGAATCACGGTAGCACGGCACAGTTGAGAAGACGAGCAGGCAGCAGATCTGGGTGGGCGTCAAGTGGGGTGGGATCGGGAATCGGGACGCGCACCTGTACCGCGTGTAGTCACCGTGGCGAAGGCCGTGCTGCATCTGCGCCTCCCTCATGAGTTCCAGCACTGCGCGGGGGAAGGGGGACGGATCAGGAGACGCGAGGGG
>CBMN010769210.1:68-10612 GCA_000582825.1 Hordeum pubiflorum | reverse complement strand
CCCTGGTCACGGGGTATTCGGTCAATCCAATCCTCCAACGAGTGGCCCACGAGTCCGGCCCATAATGAATAGGCCGGTAGTCCGAGGACCCCTTAATCCCGGACTCCCTCAATGGTCATGTTAGTATTGTTGTATCCTCATATATTTGATGCTTAGGTTTTTTGTGTGTTATATTTCAAGATCATGACGAGAATGGACTTCTCTATCATGTAATGGTTTAGAAGAGTCACGTTCCTATTCCCTGCCAGTCTTTTCCCTTCCCGACTAGACGAAGGAGATATTAATTCCATTCGGGCAGGTGAGGAAGGGTGGCGTCGGCTTGACCATGTCTTCTGTCTTGGTCGGTTCGGAGGCTAAGTTTCTCATTCAGTGGTGAGGTGTTTATAGAAAGCAAGGCCTCGCCCGACGAGTCATGTAGTCATAGAGTTGAGTTCCCTAATCAGTAGGTTCCATAAGTAAGTAGTGTAACTTCCATTTGAATTCCATTAGTTTTAAATTTGTATCGCACTAGTGAGTTTCCTAGTTTTTTAGTACTGCAAGTTCCATATGCAAGTAGTTGAAGTTTCCTAGTTTTGCGATTTGTCTTTTTTGGGTCTACTAGCATTTTAGAACCTTTCATTTTGGGTTTGTCTTTGTTGGGTCTGCTAACATTTTTAGAACCTTTCACTTTTCTCTTCGTTGGGTCTGCTAGCATTTTTAGAACCTTTCACTTTGGATTTGTCTTTGTTGGGCCGGCTAGCATTTTTAGAACCTTTCACTTTGTTTGTGTTTGTTGGGCCGGCTAGCGTTTTTAGAACCTTCCATTTTGGATTTGTCTCAGTTGAGTCCGCTAGCACTTTTAGAACCTAACATTTTGGGTTTATCTTTGTTGGATTTGTATTGCATCCATTTTACCATTTGAAGTCTCAATGGAAATTGCTGAAACTAAAGTGTAATCATCTTGTTCTAGTCTCTCAAACGCATGTGTTTTTATTAGAAATCCTGTGTAATTTTACTGAAATTTGTACTGTGAGTAAAATGTATGTTTCGGTGCAATTATTGTGTGCATTTTCAGTGGAATTATAATGCTTTTGAATTGTAATTACAGTGGGGATTTCAGTGTAATTACAGTGAGGAATTAGATTAATCATACTATCTTTGTAGTTAATTTACCTCTTTGTATGTTTGGGTTTTCTCATTGTTGGGTGCAGTCAACTAGGCGTTGAAAGTGAAGTTCCTTTTGAAATATCAGGTGCTCAAATAATGTGTATTTTTTCCAGTGTATTTCCATTGTGTTATTTGCGGTCAATGTGTAATTACAGTGCATTTCAGTAGAGTTACAATGCTTTTTATTTGTAACTACAATGGAATTTCAGTGCAGTTACAGTGGGGATTTCAGAGTAATCGCAATTTACGTTACAATGTAATTACGGTGAATTTTCAGTCTAACTACAGTGGGCATTTAAGAGGATTTTCAGAGATATTACACTGTATTTATAGTGTACTCAGGTGTACTTTTTCCAGTCAAATTGAACTGCAATTACACTGTCTTTTACAGTGTAAGTACAATATTTTTCAGTGTAATTACAGTGTATATTCAGAGTAATTAAAGTGTATGTAACACAGTGTGTAATTTTTTCAGTGGATATTCCGAGTAACACGGTGTATGTAATTACAGTGAATTTTCAATGTAATTACATTTGCATTTAAGTGGAATTTCAGAGTTATTAAACTGTATTTCCAGTGTATCTTTGTAATTAAATTGAACTGTGATTACACTGTTTTTTATAGAGTAAGTGCAATGCTTTTTGACTAGTCCGGATGATCGATTGCCTCATTCTTTTTCAAAAATTAAGTGCATTTGGCCATTGTGTTTTTCCAACTTCCGTAATAGATCTGGGCATGCATGGTTTTCAATAGAGTTTCAGTGTAATTACTCAGTGTGTATGTTCATTACGATATTCTGTGTGGGGATGTGAGCATTTGGGCACACAAGCTACTAAACTGTCTAGTTATCCCTTGCCTGATATTCATGTGGGTTTCATATGCACTGTGTGCCTTTTCTTTCACTATAAAGGGCATACGTGTCAGCTCCCTATTTGTTGCAAAATTTGATTGAAATCAAATTGGATTTCAGTCGACTGTCAAATAGACAGTCCCACTAAAATTAATCCCTCGAAGAAAAGGACTTCAACATCATCTCTAACTAGCCGGGGATGAGGATCCCCTCTGTCACGGCAGCGACCCAAAGGTCGTGGTTGCTATCCCCGTCGGGGCAAAGAATCTGATGGCATGGTAGTGGAGCGTCAACAACCAACTATGAGAATTAAGGGACGGTGATAGAGGAGTGTGGATGGGATTTGGACGTGAAGGGGGAGGACTGGGTAGTAATCGCCAATACGTCCTGTCTCCCGCATTTCCCAACGCGTCCAGGCCAGTGGCACACATGGCTCACTGGAGCCTGGCTGGCTCATAGAAAACAACTGATTTGGGGACGGCTGTTTCTTCTCAGCCAAGCCTAGGTTGCTTTGAGATCGTGCGGGCCACGAATTCGATGCAGCCTAAACTAGCAAACAGAGGGCCAAATTTACATACTACCAATCATCTCCATAACAGCTTCGCAATCTAGCCGATATACATGCATGTGCATTCAGGAACAGCGCACAAACATGCGACCGACCGTCGATTCTCTTGCCGCACTTCTGGGTCGGATCCAGTACTACTCCTGATGAATCCTGATCGAGCCCTTATTAATGTCAGCAAACAGTTGAGCTCCTCATCAATATATGCATGCCTCGGAGCTGCTTAACTGTTGATCGGGTACTTTCTAGCTGCGACATGCGAGCCTGCAACTGTAGTAATGGACTAGCTGCTAATTCGCTATGCATCCAGGTCCCAAATGCTTATGGCAGCAGTCAGGAAAGAGATGGAGGAATCCAATGCAGCATGATCACCTCTACGTACGTACCAACAAAACAAGGATGGCTCCAACAATCATGGAGGGCAGCCAACGAGAAGACATGGGAACGGATTGGAGAGCCACTGGACACTCACGCAACCCTGGCTCCATCTCCTCGGACAAGCCAAGGGCAACGTCTGCTCACACCGCACACCTGTCGTCGTCTACCCTAACCCCACGACGACGCGGACACGGCACGAGCCTGTCAGCGAGGAAGAGAACAAGGCGGGCGCCATTGCGTTCTGGAGCACGCGCGAACCTGATGTGCCTACTATGCTCTCGTGATCACTCATCAGTTCGAGGATCCAGCAAGACAGGAATATCTCTTGGAGTGGAGGCAAACCGACCGAACGATCGAACAAACAAACGATGCCGCTGCCGCTGCCGCATGCGGATGTCTCGAAGGACGAGAGCGACGCAGGGAATATTACGTCCATCCACCATGATCCATGTGATGGGGGCGGCCCAGCTCAGCTCAGAATGCTCCTGGCCTGGCTGCTATGAGATGATATGTATCTGCATCACCATTGATTATCACGAGCGGTCCACGAGAGAGAGGCTAATCTGATTCCGATCTCTGGAGTCTAGACGTTTTCTGCATCTTGGTTTTTTCTGAATCCCGGTGTCAAGCAGTGCACCAGACGACAGTGTAGAGTAGTAGTAGCGTTAGCATAGCACTGTGGATCAGCGTGTTGCCTGTGAATGCCTCTGATCGATGTACACTACGCTGCAGGTTGTGGCATGCAGGCACCTGGCCTATATGGATCACGAGAGGGGTCTGGCCTGCATGCGATTCTGCCTGGCAGCGTCCTCTTCGTTCAGAGACAATTCGCTCGAGTCCAGAGGCCGGGCGGGCAAGCGAGCAGCTTTTTCCAGCTCAGGCAGGCTTGGCAGCGGCGAGATCGATGTTGCTCGTGAGGCGGCAAGGATGGTACTCGTCCGTGCAACTCTGCACTGGCGTCTCTGCTGGATTTGACATGCGGTTGAAAACGACGATCACGTACCAAATGGCATGTCTGCCCGCCGAGGAATCTGGTAGGGACCACGCATCCAATCCTTGATCGACACCGCATCTGTGATAGGTGCATCTAATCACGTAGGGGTTCTCACTGAACCGCTGCTGCCTGAGAAATCAACATAGCTAATAGAGAATTAGAGATAGGGTGATGACATGCACGGTCGATCCATGGTGCCGGCATGGAAAAACTGACCACCCCTCCTTCAAGAAGATTGCCATTTGCTTGATAGTGTGAATCTGCTGTGGTACTGCTAGTACCGTGCAACATTAACTGCATGCGCTTTTCCGTCAACGACGAGGTGCTAGGGTGACTTCGTAAATTTCAAGATGATTTGTCGGCTTAGTCTTTCGAAAGTGCTCGTGGGAATAGGGTATGCGTGTGTGCGTTCATAGAGGTAAGTGTATGTGTGTGTATATGAGCGTTTGCGTTTGTACTGTGTTCAAAACAACATTAACTGCATGCAATGTGTGTCCTCGGACAACATTAACTGCAATGCTCTACGTCCACAATTCAGAGTTAGCTAACCCACTGCTTCAGGTCTCCGTCCGGTCTTCACTTCAGGCACCGCATATCATGACAACAACTGATGCCATGCCTCCGCCCCGACTGGCATGAAGATTATCCTCTACCGCCATTGAGCCGACGTCGCCGATGAATAAAAGCCTAGGCAGCGAGCGAGCGTGATCCGGCCCAGCCAACAGCCGAGATCTACTACTCGACGCCCGTGCTCGTCAAATAGGCGAAGCTCCGCCTGAAGCAGGGACAACTGGAACGGTCAACGGTGCCCCGAGCGGTGTTCTTTTTTTCATCCAAGAAACCGGCTGTTCTATCCTAGGAGAAAATTATTCGTTATGTTTTTAATAAAACCTATTAGAATATAAAATATAATTTAAAAATTATTATGTTTTTTAAAAAAAATCACTGCATATATTGTATATTGAAAAAATGTTCATTGTGTGTTAAAAATTATCGTATAATTTAAAAAGGCCATCGTATATTAAATAAAGTTTAGTTTATATTAAAAAATGTTCAACGTATATTAAAATTGATTTTTATGTATTTGAAAAATATTAAATGTATACAAAAAAGATTTAATGTTTATTTATAAATAATAACCATGTATTACAAACTACAAAAAATGAAAGTGTACAAAATTAAATAAAAATAGGGAAAAAATAAAGGAAACCCGAATTTGAAAAGGAGAAAAGGAAAAGGATAGAAAACCGAACAAAAAAAAACACAAGCAAAACCCAACTTCCAATGAATCAAAAAATAAATTTAGGGGTAACACAAAACAACAACAGAAAAACAAAGAAGCATGTGCAACACGCGTCGCCGCAAGCTGGGTCGAGCCACCTATAGGGGCTTCAGGCGAAGAGAACCTTATTTGCCGCCCACGGGCAGCATATAGGATCCGCCGCAATGACCGATAGATTTTTTTGAGGGGTAAAGCCAACTTTATTAATCAAAAATCGCAGAAGGTGGGATACAATTTGATTCATGTGGTTGGCCAAACCAAACATGATGACCCAGACCTAGAGTGAGAGAAAATCTCGCTAAGCTATTTGCGTCAACATTGACCGCACGACCTTCAAAAATGTAGCTACAATTAAAGGGCATTGACCTTACATTAATCTCGCTAATGATAGCACTATAAACACCACGACTACCGGATTTGATCTCTTCAACAACCTGTTTGGATTCCGATGATATGACAAAGCTGTGAAGTTGTAAGTCAACCACCAAAAGAGAGAGCTTCGCGACACGCCATTGCCTCCAGTGTTGCCGGATCATGCACACCAGGCACTACAAGTGAGGAGCTGTCCAAGAAGTTACCAGCGCTGTCTCGGCATACTGCCACTACTGAGCCTCCTCTACCTGCCCTTACATTCGCGTCAACATGAAGCTTCGCGTAGCCCGGGGGAGGCGCTTTTGGCCGAAGAATAACTGTGCTGGTGGCAGCAACTACCGCTGTAGTTCCTGGTTTTATAACTTGCAGTGTTTGGAGTTTAGAGATGAACCTTGAGACGAATGATTGAAGTGCCACTCGAGTCTGAAAAATCCCCTCATGTATTGCCTTTCGCCGCGCCGTCCAAATAGCCCATAGAGTCACTGCAACCTTGACAAACTGTTCATGTGATAATGAGTTCATAAGAGTGAACAACCACTGCTTCGCTTTTGGTTCGGTAGTTGCGACCAGATTCTGTCCAAGTTCATCATCAACTAGAGCCCATGAGCATCTTGACGATGTAGATTCAAGAAAAGGGGCGCCATGAGTCCAGGGAGTCGCACATGCCACACGAGCTCTTTGTCGACATATTTCTGTGTGCCCTAACATCTTCCGTCGGTAGCGATTGCTTTGATAGCCTCCATAGAAACATCTTAATTTTCCCTGGAACCTGGGTTCTCCACAATGATTTCCACGATCCCTCCTCTCTGTGTGTGCCCGAGGTTCTGGCTGCTTGTTCTAGCCAGGCTTCTCTCCTTTGCCTAATGGCAACAAGCATTCTATAGGCAGACTTGACCAAAAAAGTGTCATTCTTTTCATGGTTCCAGCACCAGAAGTCATTTATGTACATAGTATAGAGCAGTATGGACATGATCATCGAAACATCCAAAGAAAAAATACTTGTTCCAATAGCTGGCGGTCCCAAGAAGCAGAAGTTGCATCGATAAGCTCTGAGACATGAGTAGGCGGGTTCTGAATCAAGCTCCATAGGGCCGCATCATCTCCTCCCTGGGAATCAAGTTTTCGTTCTAGATGTTTGTGGACTCCCCATTGCCAATTCGCTTGATCATGCCTTGTTTCAGTGTGTCTCTACCTTCCACAACAGCCCTCCATATTTGGCTAGGTGACTGCCCCAAGAAGCATGCAATATTGTAGTGGTCGGGTAGTATGTATACTCTTCAACACGCGTGCACTCAAGGAGTTTGGGTGTTGAAGGATCCTCTACGCCTATTTTGTCAACATAGCTAGATTAAATAGTTGAAAGTCTTTGAACCCGAGCCCTCCCATACCTTTTGGTTGTGTCGTCGCCTTCCATGAGACCCAATGTGGTTTGCGCTGACCGTTCTTACTCCCCACCAGAACTTCCGAATCAACATATTTAAATGTTCACATAAACCTCGGGGCAGCTTAAAACATGACATGGAGTAAACTGGCACTGCCCGCGCGACAGATTTGACAAGTACTTCATTTCCCGCCACTAATAGTGTTTGTTCAATCCATCCCTGAATCTTGCTCCAAAGTCTGTCCTTGAGATACTTGAAGGCACCCAATATCTGAAGACATGCCTAAATATTTCTCATTCAAGGTTTCATTGAGGATGCTGAGAAGAACTTTGATCTCATTGCGAACAGTATCTGGCACTCCTTTACTGAAAAAGATAGAAGATTTAGAGTAATTGATTCTCTCACCTAAGGCCTGAGTATAGATGTCCAACACCTGGTTCACCTCGGTATCTCTCATACTACTGGCCTTAAAAAACAACAGGCTGTCATCTGCGAATAAGAGATGGTTCACTCGCGGTGTCGTTGGAGCTACAAGTATTCCACTCATGTTTGATGACTCTCTTCTGGATTTTAGTAGGCACGAAAGGCCCTCTACTGCAATCACGAACAAATATGGAGATATCGGGTCCCCTTGCCAGATCCCTCTGGAAGGTTTAAACTCATCTAGTTTCTTCCCATTGAACATCACTAAAAAATTTACCGAGTTGACTAGGCTCATGACAATGTCCACCGACTTATTAGTAAAGCCAAGCTTCAGCATAATTGCTTAAAGGTAGGGCCACTCCATCGTATCAAGTTTTACAGCACATGACTAGTGTTTCTTGGCCTTGTTTCTTTTCATAAAGTGCAAGTACTCATAAGCAGTTATTATATTATCCGTTATAAGTCTACCTGGGACAAAAGCCGACTGTTCCTCTGAGATTATCTCTGGCAACATAATCTTGAATCTGTTGGATATCACCTTGGATGCAATTTTATAAAGCACATTGCACAAACGCTGAATTGAGTCAACAGTATGGGATTTTTTTACCTTGGGAATCAACACCAGGATGGTTTCATTAATGCACTCCGCAGACTCAGTGTCGTCAACTATTCTAAGAACCACCTTGGTGACATCGTCACCACAAACATCCCAGTGACGCTGAAAGAAATGCATTGGGTAACCGTCTGGCCAGAAGCTTTAATGGGGGACATCTGAAAAAGTGTTTGTTTGACCTCTTGCTGGGCATATGGAGCATTAAGAATTTTGTTAATAGCCGGTGTGACCTTGCAAGGGACCGTATCTAGAACTTGGGCCATCTCCTGAACCCCTTTAGATGTGTAAAGATCCTTATAAAAGGCTGTGGTCAAGTCCTCCATCTCCTGTGTGTTTTCATTCAATTGCCCGTCCGGTTTTTGTAGTGCTTTAATCCGGTTTTTCCTCCGTCTACAATGACGGATAGATGGGAAGGTGGAAAACAGCTCATCGTGGTGTGTATACAAGTGGGCCGACATATGAGGGGTCTTTATCTAGGTTCGTCAGGAATGATTTGCCCTAGCCCATACGAGATGCAACCACCTATGGGTAAAACCAGGTCAGATTCGGACGTATAATCTTTGTACCGTATCATATTCCATATTTATTTTCTGATTCGGAAGCGGAACAAACGTGCATTTGAATATCGGATTATGCGGATTCGAATACCGAACTATGTGAATTCGCAAGCGCTACAGTAAGGAAACGACATCGGATAGAAAAAGGTCATTTACCATATTCATATTCGAGGAATTAAAAATATTTTAGGGTTTTTATCATTTATGCCACTGGTTATGTTCCACTACTCACTTTTGCCACTAGGAATTTCACTGCTCAAAAATGTCATCGGTTCGTTAGGCGCATGCTCAAAAATGCCACTAGACATCATTACTGTCAGCTCAAACTCGTTGACCAAGTTATATGACAAAAATACCTATGAACCAACATGTCAGCTCTGCCTCTATCTCACTACAATAAAGTGTGGGTCCCACGTGATCCCAACAATATTCTTATTTTCCTTTAAATTTATTCGCTTACTTACTCCTAACATGTGGGGTGGAAGTCATAGCAAAAAAGGACAAAATTGATGCTCCAAAAGTGTTATTTTCGATAACATTTTCGAGTACTGATTTTATTTATTTTTCTATGTCTTCTACGAATGTTATTTTTTGATGAAATTTTGCAAGTACTGAGAACTTTTGTCAATGTTCGCACCTAAAAAAAATCAGAATTTTTCGAATCTCATTTCACTGTGTCAGTCATCATAGTCTTCGGAAAACCCTATATGACGCACGTTGCGTCAAGTTGTCGAGCAATCACACAGGGATTGACAAGCGAGCGATGACCTGGGCCGGCCCGTTAAGCGCTTTATTGATCCCGGTTTTAAGAACCTTTTTGGAGGTTCCTAGCTGGTTTTTCTATTTCTGGAACCTTCTAGGAAGTTCCTAAACCAGGTTTTTTTCTGTTTCTATTTTTTCCTTTTCCTGTTTCTTTTTTTGTCTTTTTTTCGGTTTCTTTTTTATTTTATTTTTCGTTTTCATTTTTCATTTTAAAATTTCACTTGTTTTCAAAAAAATGTCTGTGTGTTTTCTTAATTGCTCGCAATTTTCAAAAAATATTCGTGATTTAAATTTTATGCCTGAGTTAAAAAAAATGTTCATATTTCCAAAAACTGCTCAAGTATTCAAATTTGTTCGGGAGTTTCGAAACATGTTCAAATTTTCAAAAAATGTTCACGTTCCTGAAAATATGTTCTTCTTTTTGAAAATGTTTCGTTTTATAAAAAAGTGTTCACAAATTGAAAACTTGTTCATAAATTCCAAAATAAAATCATGTTTTTTTATTCTTTAGGTGTTTCAAAAAATGTTCTAGTTTAAAATTTGTTCACAAATTTAAAAATATTCGTGTTTTTAAACTTTGTTCAGAAGTTTCAAAATATGTTTGTGTTTCCAACTTTTGTTCTGGAAATTCAAAAAATGTTCCTTTTTCAAAAAAAATGTCATTATTTGCAAGAAATGTTGCTATTTTTTCGAAATGTTTCTGTTTTTTTCAAAAAATCCTTCGCAAATTTGGAAAGTGTTTGCGTTTGACAGAACACGGCGTTTTTTTCCAAAAAAAAACATGCTTTCGAAAAGCCAACAATAATTCGGATCTGCGTTGTAAATTTAAAAATTGTTCCCGTTTAGAAATTTTGTTCAAAAATTTAAAAATTGTTCAACTTTTGAAAATTGGTTCGCAAAAAACTAAAATGTTTCCAGTTTATTTTTTGTTCCCAAATTCAAAATTGTTCACGTTTTCAAAATATTTTTGCAAATTCAAAAAATGTTTAGGAATTTCAAAAAATGTTCCAGGTTTCCAAATTTGTTCACAGATTTATAAAATGTTCATGTTTGTCAAAATTTGTTCGTGAATTCAAAAACTATGTGAGTTTTGAAGAAAATGTTCGTAATTTCAGAAAACTCGGTTGCATGAGGTGCACGGTTCAAGCCCTTAACGAACAATAGTTTTTGGATTGTCTAAAAAAACTATAGCTTTTGGGCGAACCAACCTGTGGTTGGAT
>CBMN010769205.1:0-11319 GCA_000582825.1 Hordeum pubiflorum | reverse complement strand
TGGGGCGTCATGCGTGCCTGCAGACGGGCCCGCCCACCGGTGACATGGCAGGTCAGCGCCGTCTATGGCGCCCTTGACCAGGGCGTTGTGCAAACAACCATGACGCCTCGGGTGCGGGCGTCATGAAGGAAGGATCATTTTGTGAATTTTTTCTGAAATGGGTTCATTTTGTGCTGAACTTTGACCAAAGGGCCAATTTTGTCCATTTTGCACCACGCTCTCTCCCTCTCTCTGCATATTCCTCCTCTTTTGCCATGGGAGACGGTACCACACGCATGTGCCGACCTGCGCGCGCTGTCGTCTCTGCGCATGCATGCATGCATGGTTAGCCGCTCGCCCGCCGTGTGGTCAAAAACATGGCGAGTTCTCCGGTGAATCGTATGCTGCCGTCCGTGGTGCACGGCTGCACGTAACGCGCGGGTCGCCGGGGAGCCTCGTCGCTAGCAGTCTCGGTCGGCCCGTACCTTCTGCCCTGTGCCGTGCTGCGCGTTGCCTGCCCCTGTGCGCCAGTGGGTAAGCTGCCTGGCTGGCTGGCTGGGGATAAGCTTCCGCTCGGTCCGGTCGACTAGCCCTGCCGTGCGCCACACGTGAAACCTGAGCGTGCTCGGCGGGGCGGGGCGGACCGCGGACGGGACTAGCTCTCCTTTTCTTTTCCCCCGGAAAGCCGTGTCCAAAAGTTTTCGTGCGGTTGTGAATTGACCCTCTGAGTCAAATTTATGAGACCCAGTAGTACAAGGATGTATTTCTAACATGACGAGCATTTGCGCGAAGTGAAACATGCTACAGAACTTTACCATGACGAGATTTCCAATCTGGAACTAAATAAAATCCAGAAAACAATATATACACGAAAGTTTGCCATAAACCACAAAGCGGGGATAGCTCAGTTGGGAGAGCGTCAGACTGAAGATCTGAAGGTCGCGTGTTCGATCCACGCTCACCGCATACGTCTTTTTCTTTTCTCTCCCATACGAAAATTCGAGGTATATACTCGGGCTCCTTTTTATTGTTCCTCTGCTTTCCCCTTCTCCAACCTTAACCCGCCGCCGTCTTCCTCCTCGACCTCCGACCGCGACACACGACGCCACAACTTCCAGCAACGACGTAAGTTCTACCTTTTCTTATTCTTTGTTTACGGCGTACTGCTCCAGCGCGCTCCCACGAAAATAGTTAATCTTATGTCCATTACCAACAACCATAGCAACCCTAGAACCTTTTAGTTTTTCGCTGCAAGCTTCTCGTCAGATCCGCTTCGAAAATACTCCACATGACTACTAATTTCGCTAACAGGAGTGCGATATTTGACTCCGTGGTAGTATTTTTAGACTTTGTTGGAGCCTCGTGTGATCCATCCATGTGAAGGACGGTCCAATTTCACCATCTAGGTTTTAATTTTGTGTCCGGTTTCACCATCTAGGTTTTCATTTTGTGTCCGATTGCATCATCTAGGTTTTGATTTTGTCCCCAGTTGCATCAACTAGGTTTTGATTATGTAGCTGGGGCTTGCAAGTCACGATATACTAGAAGGAAACTCGGTTCGAGATTCTAAAAGTTAGCATCAGTGGTGTTGTTAGGCTGTTTTCCATCCGTTCCGATTGTATGGTGATTTTGTCGACCAAGGGAAGATAAACTATTTTTTGTCTCTTGAATTCGTATTAGTTGTTCAGAAATTAGAATCTACAAATGGACAATCGGACCAGCGCTTCCCCAGTGTTGCAACAACAGAGATGTTCGACATGTTTTTTTTTTTCCGACTTAGGGGAATGGACATTTGAGATTAGTTTAGGCCAAGACGTTTTTTATTTGTTTGTGTTATACAACTCTGGCCCTGGAGCGGGGACTGTTGGTTCATGTCAATCTATTGCTTACATGTATATGAATTATGTAACATGCTATTACACTTGTAATGGTGATTACTTTGCATAACCGATATATTCTTCTTTTAGGCAGTTGCTCTTGAATCACCCTGAATGATGGGTTCACGAGGTACCAGTGTTGTGCTCTCAAGAGCTGCTCGGATGAGGCAAAAGCTGCAGTCTGCTTTGGAGGCCAGTGCACTAGACATTGAAGATGTTTCTTACCAACATGCCGGGCATGCGGCTGTCAAGGACAATGCAAATGAGACGCATTTCAACATCAAGGTAATCTCACCCAAGTTTGAAGGGCAGAGCCTTGTGAAGCGTCATAGGATGGTGTATGATCTCTTGACGGATGAGTTGAACTCAGGTCTTCATGCTATCTCCATTGTTGCGAAAACTCCAAAAGAGTTGGGATCATGAATGTAATTTTCTTGACCATTAGTTTTTGCTCCAAAATAAGTTGATTGCAGCAATAGCATGTAGCCACGAATCGGATGGTAAAACAATGTTATGGCATGCATATTTCTTCATGATAAAGACATATTGTTGCCTTGGTTGAAGTGTGGATTTCTCCATGTGCATGATTGCCTGCGGCCATGAGCTTACGGAAGTTTATCCAGTACAAATTTCTCTTCCTAAAGCCATCATGCTGGGCGGATGACATTTTCGGTACCATTGTATTGTGGTACTTCTGGAAGCATTTGACATTTTTACAAAAACCTCTGTGTTCGATGGCTTAAAGTCTTAATTAAGCATAATTTAAAATCGGGAAGAACTCGAACTCTCAAGCTCTGAAAAATCCCAGTTGGCAATCACTCTTTGGCCCCTCCTCCCTGCCACAACGTTATCAGTTGAGAAGGGCTTTAACAAGGCTGCAGCACCAATACACAGTGCTTTTGGTTGCTAAGTGCTGGAGAAACAAACCATGAGCAGCGATGCAGATTGCTGGCAAATTTGCCGGCTCTGTTCTTCAAAAGCCCTTTTTTCTTCTATCTTTTCCTGAATGTCCAAAGGAGGACATATGTAACACACACACAAAAAAAAACTGGATTTGGCCACACAAAGGGGAAAAAAAAAAGCAACTGGCTGCTGAGCTAGGTTAGGTCCACTGCATATGTAAAACTGGATTTGTGTCGCATTTGGGTTGGACGTGCAAAAGCCCTACGGCATTCGCGTGCATCAGGGCGAGATGGATGTAAGGACTATGCTGTTGAGAAGATTAAAAACATGAGGGGGTTGAAAAAAAAAGTAGGGTGCAGTGAAAAAAAAATTGCCCTCACGCAGGATCGAACTACGGACCTTCAGTTTACAAGACTGACGCTCTACCACTGAGCTATAAGGGCTACTTGTGACATGGAAAGCATCTAGCAGTACTCATCTCCGAACAGATGAAAATGGGCAGGAGTTTGCGAGGCCTTTTCACATATCTCGCACGTGCAATTTTAAATATACACAGTATTAAGGAATTCTAGGAGTCATCTCACAAATCGCAGTAGCGCTCCATAAGAAGGGCACACCAAAACATATAATCCAGCTGAACATCAACCAATACATTGAGAAATAAACAGCTAAGCGTCACCAGGAAAGACTGGTAATTTTCAGATTTCAATGCCCTGCACTCCTGCAGAATGCCACCAGCAAAAAGGGCCAAGTATTTTTCAATGCATCTAATCTCCGCTGAGCAAAAGTATTAAGTGGCAACATTTTAAGAAAATACAGTCGGACTAAATGCCAATGAAAAGCAGTACAACGTAAGACGAACTAAAACGATAGTTGAGTATCGCAGGGTTTTATTCCACGTCTTCCTCCTTATGAACGGTAATCTGGCCTTCAGTGAATTTGCATGGCTTGATGGCCACACCTAGTTGCTTGCGCATTTTCCTCATGATAAATGCCTCACTTTCTTCACAAATTGAGACCACGGTCCCTTTCCGCCCAAGACGTCCAGTCCGGCCAGCCCTGTGGGCGTAATGTGTAGAGTCTGTGGGAAGATCCAGGTTAATCACAAGGTCGCATTCTGGTATGTCCAGTCCTCTGGCAGACAGCTCATTTGTGACCAAAACTCTGAATTCACCGGCCTTGAACTTCTTCAGGACTGTAGACCTTGCAAGCTTCCCAAGATCTCCATGTAGCTCGATGGCTTTCATCCCACGGGCCTCCAACTTAAATACAACATCCTTCAGTGGCTTGGTGTTGTTCATGAATGCAATCACTGTCTCTGCTTCCAGGGCATGGATGCATCTCCTTAAGGTGTCAACTTTGTGGTGAGCCTTGGTTGTACAGTAGTAATGTTCCAACGATGGTGGTAAGCTGTCAACTGCAGCTTGATTCACTGACATTGTTGGAGAATCAGAGTTAGGGTCACCCTGGGACAGCATGGGCCTTGGAACAGTGATCGAGTCAAGCGGAACTACACTCTTAGCCCTAACAAGAACTGGATCATGGCCCCAACTCCTGGCTGCACGTATAACTGAAAACGGCACTGTTGCTGAAACCAAGATTGTCTGACGGTCAGACCGCCTAGCAAGTGGACCAAGGATGTGACTAGAAGATGAAGTGCTAGGTTTCCTTCCAACATGCTCCAGTATTCTATGCATATCCTCGCGGTAATTAAATGATAAGAGCTGGTCAACTTCGTCCAGTACAAGAAAACGGCAGTTGTGAGTTTGTAGCTTGCCCGCCGCTGAAATTTCCGAAATACGGCCAGGTGTTCCAACAACTATAATAGGCTTGTTCTTCTTCAGTGCTTCCTCTTGCCTCGAACGGTTAGCACCGCCAACAAGCTGCTGGACAAGTCTCTTATCATCAGGACCCAGAATCTTTTCCACTTCTCGCACTATCTGCATTCCTAGCTCTCTTGAAGGAGCAACGACAACAGCTTCTATACCTGATCTCTTTTCAGAATTACCCTGTTCTCTAGCCCTCTTCAGGGGGCCTATTTCAGAAAGAATAGGGAGAAGGTACGCGAGTGTTTTCCCCGACCCAGTATATGATTGGATAACCGCATCATGCCTTTGAGATATGACAGGAATAGAAGCGGACTGGACCTCAGTTGGAGAGGTTAGGCCTTCCTTGTTCAGCCGGTCAATGAGCAAAGGCGGCAGACCGAGCTCTTCAAATGAACTTGCAGAAAATAAAGCCTCGTCGATCTTCAGTTTCTTCTTCACCACTGGCGACTTTGGCAAGGCACTCTTCGCTGGCTTCAGATGAAGCGAAGAAATCTTCTTTGGTTTCACACTGAAAGCAGAATCTCTTGAGCTTGGCTTTGGACCTCCGGTTCGTGGCACCCTTTCCTTCTTCACATAATCAGCATTGCTCTGTGGCACCCTTTCCTTCTTCACATAATCAGCTTTGCTTTGCGGCACCCTTTCCTTCTTCACATAATCAGCTTTGCTTTGGACTTCCAGGCTAGCCAGAGTTAGTGTGCTGCCGCTATCCTGGACGGTTTGACTACCCCTCCAAGCAGTCTGATGGAACCCAGATGCCCGCGGCAGCGACAGCATTCTGAACGGGAGATGGTCACCGATGACAAAGCATGACCGCGAAGACGCCAGCGCAAGAACATTCCAATGAACTTGCCCGATAATTAGCCTCATTTATGCTATTACTGAACAATGCCAAACACAGCACCTCAGCTCGATAGCTGTAGTTATGTTTCAAACATTTTATATCTCAGCAAGTTCAGGGCAAGGTGCGCTTGTGGCTGTGCAAACATAATCAGGCAACCGGGTCAGGTGAGTGACAAAACCAGGGGCGGATCTAGATAACGTGCCGGTGTGTGCACAAGAAAATTGGGGGAAATTAGTTTGAGAATAAGTAATCACCGGATGACCAAAAGCTCATACCTCGGAGACAAATGTGCGGGATTGAGGACGGGGTGGAGGCAGAAAGGGAACGGCGACGGCGACGGCGACGCGGGAGGGTTCTGGGGCTGTTGGGGGTGGGGTTGAGGCGTCGGCGGTGAAGCGAATCTACGGGACGGCGGCAGCTCCAGGTCACAGCGATGCTGGACTGTGGGTGAGATTTTGGAGCCGGACTGGTAGGGGTTTGGGTAGGTCAGGGCAGGAGAGCAGGGTGGCTGCGCGGGCGAGGAAGGGGATAGGGGAGGAGGCGGAGAGGAAAAATATCGCTCTGGAGGGGATGGATTTTTGACGGCTCAGATCGTTTGCTGGCGGTGGTGACCGGTGACCGAGGAAATTTTCTTGTGCAATCTTTTTTTTTTTTTTGAGCAGCCTGTAAAAATTTTACAATGTTTTTTTTTTCTCTCACGAAAAGATAGTACAGAGGAGAGGTAAAAAAAGATAGTACAGAGGTAGATGATGGCTCAAACTTTATATTAAGAAAAACTCTTTCAAATGGATCTCTCGTGATGTTTGATTTGTCACTAGGTGACCCAATGCTCGTCAATGCCTGCAGATGTGGAAGGGCTTAACAACCTTGTATTACTAATTGTGTGAATCCTCTTGGTTGAACGCAACGCCAAGGTAACATATCCGATCATAACATAAAAACATAAACCTGCGCGAGACAGGGACAAGGCGGTCGAGCGGCCCCTAGGCGTAACATGTCACCAACCGCTCTTGAAGTTGCCAGGGCGCGTCTGCGGGTAAAGCCCGCGCGGCGCTGACATTGGCTGGAAGGTCATGATTGGGGGTGGCCTGCTGAGGAGGTGGCGGAGGGCTGCTTGGATAGCGAAGGAGATGAAGGCTCTAATGGCGGTCTTCACCAGGCGGTGCTCGATAGAGGTGGTCGAGGATCCAATGCGGCGATCTTCAACGACAGACTGGCCTGACTAGGTGATTAGATGAGAGGGCGTTGGTGCATGGTCTCAGACGGCAACGAGCTTGACATCAAATCTAGATCTAGCTGTAGCGGCGTGTCAATTTGTTTTAGGTTTTCTTTAGGCAGTCTCTTTGTTTGGTTTGGGACGACGTGGCGGCGGCGGCCCCCTCTCCCCGTGTAGGGAAAATGTCCTTATCGTCCTATTCTTATTTCGTGGGTGAGCTTATCACCGGTGGAGGGCGTGTGGAGCTGTGTCTCCGACGGGTATTCCATGATTCGATCGGTTTAGGTTTCGGGTGGACACATCCGGATTGGTTGGCTTTCATGGTCTTCAGAGTTTCCGCGTGACCTTATCAGCGTTTTCTTCTCTGAGACGGTGATTTACTTCACAGATTGCGGTCGTCGATGTCTCTTGGTCTGCATCGACGACTTCTCAATTGCGGCCTCTCTAATCATGCTCGTCTTTTGGACAATATGGAATGAAAGAAACTCCAGGGTGTTCCGCCACAAGAGTGCGCCACCGCCAATCCTCCTCAAATCTATTTTTGATGAGGCTAATCTTTCGGTCGGCGCGGGTGCTAAAAAGATAGGGTTTATTGTATTGCTCGAGTAATTTTCATGTTGTGTTTGTGAATCACTTGTAGAAACTCTATTTTTTATTTAATGGATGAGGCAACCGTTTTCAAAAAATACTAATACTGTGAAAGCACATCTTTTTGGGTAGCCCAAACTCCAAAGTTGCCCTTTGTAAAAAAACACGTGCTCTTGGGTGGAAAATAATATTTCAAACGTTAAGTAATAAGAAATAAATATACATTTAGATGTCTGTTTTTGTGAGTCCTTGGAATTTTTATAGAGAAAACACTTGTATTTAACCAACTGAAGCTGTTCTATTTGCATGAAAAATGGCACGGTCATGTACAAAATAGTTCCTTTTTAATATTATTTTTTACTATTTTTTATTTACTGTTCATTATAAGAGACATTTATCTGCTCCTGTGAATTTGAGTGTATCATAATAATCATATTTACAATCACCAATTTTGTAGTGCACTTTAAGTGGCCATTTTTTTGTAAATAAATTCAGTTTTGGATGCGTTTTTTGTTGTAAACGAACGGCTTCAGCTGCTTTTAATTTTTAGTTTATACCACATTTACAACATTTAGCAGCACAACACCGTCGTTATACCCCATATATGAAACATAAGTCATAACAAGCGGTCAACCCCAGGAAGAATTGAGATGTACGTGCAGTTCAATCGAAGAATTATTCCAATTGATACAACTCATACTTTTTCTTATTCATTGCATGTGCTGCTACTTTCTACTTATAGAACATGCCATGCGAGTTCGGCAGTGCCACAACAGCTCTAATCGGACTTCATAGCTGAGCCTAGAAGAACCTATCAACAGATGGATCAGACTCCGACAAGCTACCTTCAAAGTTCACCTTGCAGCCACCAGGCAGCTGCAACCCAGCTTCCTCGCAGCTCTGCCTTGTAACCAGAGGACATGACCGGACATCGAGGTACTCGAGTGCCTTGCATGATTCTATCACGCTGCTCACTCCCACAACTGTGAGGCCAACACAATTGTTGATCTTCAGAACTCTCAGTTCCGACCAAAACAAGTTCGCTTCCATGCCCTGAAATGCCGCATCAGTTATTTGGTCGCAGCACCCGACGTCGATGGCGGCAAGAAGTTTACAGTTACACAGCAGACTTCTCAATGAGGCGTCTGTTATTTTCAAGCACCAGTCCATTCTTAAGATCCTGAGGCTGCTACAACAGGCAAGAGCTAGTGCTTCTATGGACTCGTCGCTAATATCCCGACATCCACCGATGATGAGAGTCTCTAGGTTGCAGCAGAACTTAGCTAGTGAATAGATGGACTTATTGCCCACTTTGCCGCAATCCAACAGTTTCAATGACACCAGAGATGACGACGAGACCTCAGCGATTTTGCAAATTCCAGGATCACCAACTTTGTTGCATTTGCTTATGTCCAGTGACTTCATTTTATGACAACCATCGGCTAGAGCTGAGATCCCAGCATCTGTTATGCTGTTACATCCTGCAGCCCCAAGGTCTTCCAAGTTTAAACAGCTTTTTGATACAGCATGCAGCAAGTTATCAGTTATTAATCTGCAACCTGCGATGTGCAACTGTCTCAACTTCCGGCAGCCCGACGCAACCACCTTTAAACCTTTATCACTAAGCTTTTTGCAGTGAGAGACATCTAGGGTTTGCAGACATTGCAGCCCTTCTCCTAATTTGACAATCCCAGCATCAGTGATACCTAAGACACAGAACAGGAAAATATGTAAATACATTAGATAAAGGAAATACCAACAATTCACACCCAAGCCAGATAACTGATGCCCCCTATCATATGAAGTATCCATCAACTCTGAGTGCCATTTAGGTTCAAGAAAAAATAACGAACAGAAGTTTCAGTCCATGCTAAAAACTGTGCGCTTGAAGCCAAAATGGCAATGAAAGATGCCGGCTCCAGTTCTGAACTACGTGAATGCATCAATACCGAAAACTCATAACTTCTAGCGATGCTAGTAGCTTCACAGTGCTCAAGATTACCAATATTAATTTTCCTCCAAAAGAATAGCAATATTTATCACTGTCGGAGAAATGTTACAAAGACCACAAGTTGTATGAATACATATTTTGTCGGAAGTACATTTGCCCAGCTCAAAATTCTCTAGTCAGACTACCCAAATTGAACTGATAGATTATTGCCACAACAAAGTACCAAACAGAACTTTTTCCCGGAGCTGTAAAAGAAGTACAAATGGGATTCCACATCACAGAAATCAGCATGTTCTATAAACACAATTGAGGACAACTGAACATCTGCATCTGACCAGCATATAGAACCAAACATTTAACCATGGCTACAAATATCTCCCTGATCCCACAGTAGACTAACATCTCCACTAGAGTCGAGTTCTCCGGTCTAAGACAGTAGACAGCGTAATGTAACCTGCGCCGGAAACGACCTTCCAAAAATTTGGGAAATTTCTCATGTATGCACTTCTCATTTCGAATTAGAGCAGTGGCTGTAGCTGCCTGGGTTATTTGGTACTCCCTCCCTCCCATAATGTAAGACGTTTCTTAGTGTCAAAAAACGTCTTACATTATGGGACGGAGGGAGTAGAAATTGAACATGTACATTGTGTGGCTTACCAGTTCGTATTTCATTAAATTTCTTTGTTTGTTCGTGATTGAACGATTGAAAGTTGACACAGTTAAAATGATGCAACAACAAAGTTCTTCAGACGCCCCAGTTCGCTTATTCTCTCCCATCTTTGTAGGGTTATTCGATAAGATGAGAGCTTTCTGCATTTGCGAATTCACATACACAAACAGCGCGAATGGATCAGGGCGAAAGAGGAGGTCTCACTCTCACCTTTGCAGTTCTGCAGGGCGAGGACTCGCAGATTGCAGAACCCCCCTGCAATGACGTCCAGATCGTCGTCGATAACACCGGGGTAGAACGAGCGGGACGGCGACTGGGAGAGATCGAGCTCGAGAATGCCCGGGAAGCGTGCTGCCAGGCGGCGCAGCATGGATGGACCGGCGCGCGCGCGCAGGCGGCGGCGCTCGGAGCTCTGGATCCGGAGCCAGCGCCTGCACACGAGCCCGAACGCGTCGCGCTCCGACTCGGGCCCCAGGCGGGTGAGCACCGCACGGAGCTCATCGTCGGTCAGCACCTCGTTGATGAGGGCCTCATCGCCTTCCGACGGTGATGCAGACATGGCCGGGGTTGGAGTTACGAGTTTTTTCGGTGAAGGGATGATTAGTTTTCAGTCCATTTGCAATGTGAACCTTTTTTTTTCTCTTCGGGGACATTTGCCCTATAGATGGATGGACTGCGATAATTCAATTCGATGCCCGACTCATCTAATACCAAATAAACAGTAAAACAAAAAATAGCGGAAAAAACTGGTTATTGTTGTCATATAAAATGCTCGAATGTGTGATGTTTGTGCAATTTTTTAGGGTGTTTGGACATTCGAACCTCGTGACAAAAAGATAAAATCAGGTGTGAAGAGTGGTGCTTTCAAAAGTTTTCCGGACACCTGAAATTTGTCTTTTTTGCCACGAGCTCTTCAAATGTTCAAACTTTACCAAATTTTCTATGGGCATCACACACATGAGCATCTTGCATCATAAAAATATCGGATATTTTGAACTTTGTTGCTATTTAAAATGATTTTATTGTTCACACCCCGGCTAATCTTAGCCCGCATGCAGAATAGCCGCATCTAATAGATTGGGCTTTTACATCCACCACGTAGTTGGTTCTGGCCGTCTAGGGCCTGTTGGCATGTGAGAATTACAATGGGCCGCTCAAGGGATGTCAGACCGAGAGCTTGAGCTTTAGCATCTTGACCAGCTCTCGCTCGCCATCCGAGAAAACCCTCGACTTCATGGTGATGTCCAGACTAAGAATCACCTCTTTAGCTATAATGATTTGGAATTTGACGATCCCAATGAAGTGGTCGCTATACCTAGCAAATCGTCAAGCATTGGTTTTTAACTTAGCTGCTAGACGCTTGAAGGGATTGTCAATTGGTTGCTGCTTATTCCATACTTCCAGCACCATCACACGTCCATTTTGCATCATGATTTCCTGCTGTTATTTATTATGTTTTGTTGAA
>CBMN010769165.1:0-11218 GCA_000582825.1 Hordeum pubiflorum | reverse complement strand
ATATTCATCCTACACCTCCCACAGATTGATAAACATGAGATCATCCACTTGAGGGAAAGTTGTTGCTTTCCTACAAAACTCTGCACTTGGAGGCCCAACAACGTCTAAGAATAAAGTTGCGACATCAGCGGGCGGCAGCGAGGGTTTGGATCGGTTAGGCCGATACCACGTAGAAGGGATAGAGAGAGATTGGTGGAATCATTGATATATTGCTTGAGCCTCGTGGACATATATATAAAAGTACATGACCAACTTGAAATACAAGACAATATAGGAATAAATTCTAGTCTATCCTATACTCCTAATAATCATAATACTCAACAGTTGAGGTGTCATTAAGCTCTAGTGAATTGACTATTGGAGCATCTGGATAACTTACGAAGTAGTGAAAGTTGTGAAAAGGATTATCCTAAAATAGTTGAATTACAAGAAAAGTAAATGTTGGAATAGGTGCAGTAGAATTTGATTCATGGTGATAAGTGGACATGCTTTTGTTTGGTGGTATTGTGATATTACCCTTTGTTTCGGATGCATGATAGGTGAATGACTCGTGAATAGCCAAACCCTCCCTGCAGGACTAGTGTGACACTATTGTCCCACCTCCCATTACCATTGGGGAAACTCTTGGAGACGGCGCGCCGGCGAAGCGTTGTGTCGGAAGCTCGCGCGCGTGATGTGTATCGCGGGTCCCACGTGCCGCTCGAGCGCTCCCCACCTTATCTTTTCACGCGAAGCTGCTGTCCCCCACTCGTTTCTATCCAGACGCATCCTTCTTGTGCTTTTCTTCTCCCCCAAAGTCGATGGCACCTCGCACTATATCGAGGAGACGGGCGTGTACCCGAGAGGCACCGATGTTGTGCTACCGCAGATCGACGAAGGGCCCGTGCTCGAGAGGGGACATCATGTCTTTTTTGCCAGGCGTGCGGCGTGGTGATGCAAGCCCGCACCATGGCCAGTCGATGCCATCATGCCATGGTGGAATGGGCCACCATAGATTTGCTACGCGCGGCGACTGGCGGCGACGGGATAAGCATATGCCGAAGATGTTGGAACAAGCACCCAGATTTGCTACAACCAGCGACAACGAAGTGTGGATGGCGGTCAGCGGCGAACGCTGCTGTGATTTTTTGCTGCAACCAGCAACAGGAAAGCTACAACCGGCGCCTAGATTTGCTACAACCGGCAACCACGTAAGCTGGAACCGGCAAGGATTTTTGCCGCATCTGGCGTCTGTTTTTGCTGGAAATCATCCCCTTTTTAGTTTTTGCTACTACCGGCTTATGTATTGCTGGAACCCGCAACCATTTTTGCTACTACTATATTTTTGGTTTTGCTGTGACAATGTCATTTTTGCTGGAACTAGTGTCTTTTTTTGCTACAACCAGTGTTTTTGTTTGCTACCACCGGTTTGGCTGGCTAGCGACGCCACCGTCACATTAATGCTGCAAACTGGAGGTCGGAAGCACCGGCGAGGACCAGTGTTTTGCGCCTTGTTGCGGAGAGGGAGCACCATGAATGCAACACCGGGGGAGGCAACAAAAAGGCTGCTATGGGTCAACGGCCTTTTTTGTGATTTGACGACGATGAGCGTCGACGGCGAGCTTTTTTGTTGCATCAGTCGGTGGTTGCGTGCTGGGGGACCCACTGGAGGCCGTCATGCAATCCCGACGGCCACAGGCAGGACCCCGCCGGAGCTCGTCGACCATGCGCCGACGGCGACGAGTAGGGGGGAGGAGGCGATGCTCTGCGCGTTTTAGCGTGGGAAATGGTATAAGAGGAAGAAGACAACTGCAGGGGAGGGGGTGAGCAGATCTGACGGCCGCAGATGGATTAATCGAACGGATACGCGGTGACCGGCCCAAATTTGGGCCGGCGCGCCAGCGTCTATCAGTCCCCCTTACCATTGCCATGGCTGGATTGGCAATTAAGACCGGACTAACGCTTTAAGTTTCGTAGTTTCTCGTACTCCTCGTATCGTCTTCGCTCCTCATTTATACGAACACTTGTCGTATAAAAGCCATGAATGTGTTGTATGATACATGTTTACATATGTCTCCATTTATATAGTATTTTCAGGGACATTTCTTATTGATTACTTCAGATTTTTACCGGTTTTCGCTCTTGATTCATTTTTTATGTGTCGAAATCAAAGAAACCTTTGTTACCGAGTATCACACGTAGGGAAGGATTTGGAGCCATAATTGAGTAGACGGAGGAGTAGTGGTCAACTTTTGTTTTGGAAGCATCATCATTCAAGCCCGTACATCTGAGCGCACTAATTCTAAACTCAGTCTTATTCAACTGTGCGGATGCAGATGGCACCACGAAAATCGCCTCATCATCGTACAACTTCAAATGCACATTACAAAAAAAAAACTTCTGCGGAACTTTCACTTGGAGGACACGACACATACAACCATACAAATAGCACATACGCATACAAAATGGGGGGGCCATAGCTGGTTCCGACGGATTAAATATACGATAATTTTATCATACGACAAGAGTCTTCCTGCATATACAAACTAGAGACGATTGACATCATATCATCCAGAGATGACACTAAAAGCAGCTAACAAAGGTGAATAGAATTCTTGTGTCTCTACTAATACATCCATATTTCTACATGGTCTTAGGTGTTAACAGCATGGTTGCACTGCATTGTGCAAGTCTCTTTTAGAAAGATAGATGGCAGAGCATGAGAAAGCACCTGAAATGCTACCATAAGGAAGAGAAGGGACCGACCCTCTTGGCCACAAAAAAACTTGTCCCAGAACAATGTGAGACTTGTCAAGGCCAGTAACCTCAATACTTTGCTGCTTGAGCTACAATATCTGAGTATTCTTCTGGCACGAAGGATTTCACTCTCATTTCAACCTTGCCGTCTTGACTGGGAGAACATGTTTTAACGCCGATGACTGTGGCCATTGCTGCAACAGATTGAAGTTCAAATCAAATGTCGGTTTTATTAACATTTGTATCATATTTATAGCAACAAACAGCAGGGTGCCTAGACAGGATGTAGATCTCACAACATAGACCTTAAGCATCACAAGCAGAAAGTTCTAGTTTTTGACTTTCAACAAGTTTAAATGGAGTGAAACTGTGAGATCGCAAGTTTACATACACAAGTAGCAAGTTATCTTTCATGTTACTGGCCTGCTTAAATTGTGGTTTATGCCCGATTATAACGAGTAAGCACGAGCCAGGGCAAAGAGGCACTGGTTCACAGATGACAGGCTCATAGGCATGTCAGTGTTGGCAGAAAATGTATAGAACTGCCTAGAGCTAGTAAATATATACTGTACAACTTTTTCGGTAGCAGCATTTTGGTGAAGCAGCAAATAGAGAGAGGCATTCCCAGACAAAAAACAAAAATTGGTGTACTTACTGCCATGTATACGCCCATACAGTTGTCTTTCGCCAAGCCAATCCTGCAATGGCCTGGACCGTATTCTTGTGCTGCGTCTCACGCCAGATTGCCACGCAAGACCAAATGCTGATAGCATTCCATGAAAATAGACAAGAACATCAGTTTCCTTGCAATATACGCATACTTGTTTGGAACAAGAAATGTCTGCATGCTGCAACGTGCAGAAGTAGGACCTGTCAGGCTTTCCCTTCTATTCACTTCTTGCCTCTTCTTTCTCCTTTGACCTTCCTTTTGCAATTTACCTTTGTTTGGGGACCGTGGAACCCTTGTATCAACTGTCTGCTGCTGGAAATACAAAGAAAAAGCTGAACATTAATATACAAAAGTCTCATGAGGTCAATATATGCCCTATTGCTTGTTGCACAACTTGCTTACACGAGTTACATGGACCTACTAGATGGTGACATGCCCTTTTGGCAATCAATATGTGTTTTATCTTTTGACTTGCTATACTATCTCATTCCTTGAATGTTATTAATATTGATTGGCAAGTATGCAACGCTATATTTATGTTTGTGATGTTACTGAAAATGACCCAGGGTCATAAACCATATAAAGTAACACATATGAACTGTATGCGAGCACATGTATTGATTGATAATGATGTTTCACAGATCATATATATGTAGATATCAAATAGCTAATGTGCACTAACACACCGACTCTAGCACTCCGATGCGGAATTGCTGCCCTGTACGTGTGCGTGCCTTGCAGGCGGTTGCTGCGGCCCTAGTAGGACAATCCTCAACTATGTGGCGACCACAAGGTGCTACAAAATTATCTCAGCTTTCATCCAACCAGGTTTCTTCTACTCTAGTTCCCCTGCTCAGCTTCTAGTAGTAATCCCAAGATCTATAACTTGCAGTGATTACTGGATGTTGCTGTATAAAAATGTTTTTTGCGCTAGGGCAGCCGACCCATAACAGTATACTACTAAACCAGAAGTGACCATTCAGCCCCCTCAATATGGAGTGATGTGCTAAGGCTCAGCTATGTAGCATCTTTATGCTCATGAATAGCATGAGCTTGACGTATAAACAGTGAACCCCAAACACTTTCATAGCTGTATTTATGCTATCCATACTATACTGTACAGATAAACAGAACAAGATACCCACTGGATGTGGCATATCACGTATGTAAGATTAGACTAGGACAAAAGTTTCAGTCTAGAAGCTAAAACGCAAGAATGTTCAAGAACCAAATGTACCTCGATATTTGTATCTTGCATACAAGTTTGAGTCTCTGCATCACAATTTTCCGGGGGTATTCCCAACGGATTGCTTGCCTCTTCTGTAACAAAAGTATACTTCAGTACTTCACATGTAGAAGAATGTTAAAGTCATGAAATTTATTTATACCAGGTAATTTAGAGGAGCTTAAAGCATGTGTGCAATACTATATATTTACAAAGCGTACAGCATAATAACAAAAGGAAATTAAAATCAGCTGGCAGATTTATAAGATTGTTTTATAGCACTGCATGTATATGGAACAGTAACAATAAAGGTTCTGTATTTGATGAAGGCACAGACCCTAGCTAAGAGCAATCCTTGTAGCCAAAATAATTGAATGTTAAATTGCCACGAATCATCTAAAGTATGTGCCTACATGCATTACAAACTACAGTATTAAACAGGAACATGAAGCAGAATAGGCAGAGGTGAGACCTGCCCTTCTTTTCATTCTCTTCAATGGCTGCTTCTTAGGCTCCTCATTTCGAACTCGCTTTTGCTTACTATCTTTGCTTGGGGAGAGTTCATTGCTTGTACCAACTGCAGGTTTCTGGAAGGTCCAAGATGGCAGGCATAAAAAGAGTTGAAAGCAGGGAAGTATGCAACTTTTTCTATATTAAGAAAATGCACAAGCTAAGCTCAGTTCCTTACGGCTGCAATACCAAAGCTACAACTAAAAAGACAATGGTGTTTAATGAAGGAATTCTACCTCGAAGTTTCCTTCATGAACATGAGATTGATTCTGTGGGACAATATCTTCTGAAGGTATTTCTGATGTATGGATTGGCTTATCTGTACAGAAAACAAGCTTTAATGCAAGACTAGATAACGAGTGTACATGTAAATGGCACATAAAATTAGTCCTGGACTCGTACAAGCATGGTAGACCAATCTGAAACAACTGGTAGAGATGTACAGTTTGCTCCTACACATAGGGACACTCTATGGCTACTACTTTTACAACACTTAGATACAGTGATGTGTTACGGCATCCACATGTCACCATCAGTTACTATCTTGATGGATGATACTGATACTGAAACTGTAAGAGGTTGTCGTATCCATGCTTTTAGGGAAGTGGTCATTATTCTATTCACAAAACGAGTAAAACAGTGCTAACATGTCCCTATACGCATAAAGTGGTGCCTAGGTAATAAATTATCCCTCCAAGTTATTAATTATGTCAATGCTTCTGCATTATGATGCTCCTTTGGAGGAACACACCCATCCTACAAAGGTCCCAAATCCTGGCTAGAAACAATCACCTGATCTCATGAAGCAAATGGAAATGATACTAGATTCCTTTGCAAAAATTTGTTACTAGGGTTCAGAATAGCATGTGTATATGCTGAACAGGAGATTCCTAGTTTCCAATAAGCTATGCAGCTGATAGCATGTACTGATTCCGCAATGGCATCATTAAGAAACTTAGCACTACCATGCCATAATATGGTCAATTTCATGATAATACAACACCATCATGTCTCTTTACGTAGCTCAGCAACACAGCATAAAGGTTGCTCTTCAGAATCTGTACTGCCATCTCACTTCTTGAAGCAGTACGAGTTTATATTCATGTTGGAGAAAAACACTGCTATAAGCCTATACACCAATAAAGTAGGCAACTAATCATATTTTGGACTTTGCTGCTGTTACAACTTTTCACAGGATGGTGCTGAAGGATAAGGAGATTAAAGAATAATAGGTTGGCTAAGAGGTGGGACAAAAACATCATCCATTCATCCCAGGTGAACTATCTCAAGTTCATGAACAATGTTACTCTTTCTCTCTCTTTTGACCATATTATTCTTTAAAATTTAGCAATGTCAAAAACTGGTATCATGGTTATGTAGTTCGGAAGGCAATAAAAATGCGATCCTTTTCTCTCTCTCTTTTGCTGAATGCTTAGTCCTCACTACTACAGGCAACAACATGTGGAAGTCTTTTGAAGGTATAGGTTCAGTTCAAATTCAGAGGGACTGCTTAAACTTAGAGACTGTATTACCAGTATCCTTTGAATTATTTATTACTTGGGGATCAAGTAAGTCCTCCCACAAGGGGCACTGTATTCACCAATTATGATTTATGAACCAGACAATGGCATTGTTCAAAATATCGGCAGATAAATCAGTTAACTGGCCGATCAATCCCTACGCAGTGGGTCACCGAGTAGCCAATTAACTGGCCGATTCACCTATTAATCCCTTATCGCTAACCGACCAAGCAGTTACCAGTTAATGATTTCTTGATCATTGATGGTGAGTTAATCAATATATTATCTCTCTCATTTGTCCTCTCAAACCTATGCTCTACCCCCTAATCTAATCATCTACGTGCTCATTTTCATGGCGATAATTAACTAGGTTCTTCCGGAACTCCACAGAGTTAAAAAACTTAAGTCGTGAAACACACACTAACTTACTAAGTAATTTGAAGCAGCTAAAAAGTAGATAAAGGTGTCAAACAAAGAATGCAAGACCTGAAATTATTTTTCCTCTCTTTGCTGATTGCTTCTTGTTTTTTCTTTTTGGGACTGCATTTTGCTTACCATCTTTGCTCAGAGGGAGTTCACGGCTTATATCAACTGCCTGTTTCTGGAAGTCCAAAAAATATAGGCATGAATAACTTTTTCTTTAGAGCAGGCAAATATGTAAAAATAAAAATAAATCTACATTTAAGAAAAAAATGCACAGGATGTGCATGCAATATGCTAACATCACTGTATGTGAAGGGAATAAGTAGTGCATCAGTGCTTACGCCTTAATTGTGTAGCAGCTTTAGAGGGTTAAATGAATCGATATGTTAGAAAGGCATATTATGGCAAAGTGGTACGTTATCCATATGTAACTAGAGGAAAAGATAGAGAAAGATGCTCACCTAAGTTACTTACTTCCATAAGATTATTTACAGTGGCAATTGTGGAGAACAAAAGAGTGATACAGACCTAGGAGGAACTAAGTAGCACAGTCGCACAAACTGAGCTAGGCTCGGTTCTTTACAACAGCAATTTCAAAGGAGAATAGTGTTTATTGAACCAAGTCTACCTCAACATCTTCATCCTGAATATGAGACTGATTATGCGCATTTGGAGGTATTTCCGGTGGATGGATTGGTTCATCTGTAGAAAATATGCTTTAGACCTCACCAAAGAGTAAAAAAGAGAAATCTACAAAAACAGACATGTTTGGAAGTCTGCTTTAGACCTCAAGAAAACAAGAAAATATGATTTAGAACTGTGCATGTAAATGCAACAAAACAAGTTGTGATGTTTGACGGGTAAAGTTTTCCCAGTAAGAAAAAAATGACATTGTAATTAGTTAAGAAGGCATGCTGCAACCAAACATTAGAAAAATGATTAACACGTAACATTATAATTTATAAGACAGCATAATCCTCTCAAGTAACTAATAGAGAAAAACCATGTATATGCGATTAATCAAAACCAATGCTTCGATGTGACACGGTTCTTTGGAGGAATGCATCCACCCGTATAGGTCCGAAATCTCTAGAAACAATCATAAAACCTAATGCACCGGATGATTTCTGTTGCCCAAAATTTGTTGTCCGTGTCCAGAATAGCATGCACAAACTTTGTGTGGGCGGTCCATAGGAGTCAAGCTGTTTATAGTATGTCTGGCTCCAAAATAGCATAACTAGGAAACTAATATTGCCAGAGCAGAGTCGACTAATGTACTATCATCTTGTTTCTTTAAGCGGTAAAAGTCCATTCTAATGTGGGGGCTACAATAAATAAAATGTGTTCTCTTTCTTTTGCTAAATCTTGAGTCCTCAGTTCTGATGAGCAAAATGTCACAACTCTTTTGAGGGCATACGTTCAAGTTTCAACTAAAATTTGCAAGGAAAATAGGTACCTTGCACAAGCATGTCCCCTCCAAGCACTCCCTGTCACACAATAGGAATCAAAATATGATACATGCTAAGCACACTAGAATGGGGCCTATAATTGAGAGTAATAGTTTGTGCAGGAACTCGCCTGACATCCAATATTGTCATCTTCACCATGCAACACAGACGCATTTCTACCTGCTGCACTACCCAGCACATTTGTTGTTTCACCTTCCAAATGATGAGAAGAAATTTCTGGTTCATTATTTGGCCTCTCGGTAAATGGGTGATTCACTGGCACGTGCTCTTCCTGAAGAACAAAATAAAACATAATGTGCAGTGAAGTCAATGGTTCAGGAGAAGTTCAGTGATAAACAAGTTGAAAGTTAATAACAAGTTCAATAGTAACTAACTACCTCTAATGAAATATTTTGCCTGCTAGATGCATCCTTTTCTTTGGCAACTTCACTATCTATGCACCCAACAAGTGGAGCACTTCCTGGTTCAAGAACATGGTCTGGAAATTTGATGCTTGAAGTTGGGGTCTCCCTTGCAGTAGAGGCCTCACCATTCGTCAAAACAACAGCATTGTAAGAACTGTGCACCTGCGATTGTTCATCCACAACAATTTCTGGAGAATTATCAAATTCATCGTCTTCTGAAAGATCTGCTTTATCGTTCAGAATGTCTCCACCAAGTATGTGTTTCTCCCATTTAGAAATTGGAGCACGGTGGCTCCCTAATACAGGTCTTTCTGGAGTACAATCACTCATCAGATACTTCTGCTTAGTGCTTCTTACAGGCCTATCAACAGGAACATTGAACAGGTCAGGGATACGAGCTTCCCCTATGTTTATTTCTTTGATTTGCAACTTCTCTCGTAACAAGCTTTCCTCTTTAGATTCATCCAAGTTCTTGAATGATGACATTAGGGAATCCAGAGTGGCACCATTAGCAAATGAATCTGTGTAGAGGTAATTATATTTAAAAAAATCTAGGTTGAAATAGTTGCAAAAGAAATGAGGAGGTTTTTTAACCTTCTCTCGTTGAGACATCTTGTATATCACATTGGCTAGAACTTGAAGGGACGGGTGGCTTGGTTCTTTCAGGAACTGAAGGAGGCATGTCATCTTGAGTGGACTGAGATTCTGTTAAAGTTCCCATCTGGGAAACGGGTGCTTCAATAACATCTGAGGTATCCGTGCCCACACTAAAATTGTAAGAATAGACCGATTTTCTCCTGATAGTCAACAAAACAAAGCATGGTTAAATTCAATTTCATGATGGACGCTTACCGGTGCATAACAAGTTGGCAAGAACCAATGGCTTATTTTAAAGTGATGATAGGTCAATATGAATTAACTACATAAAAGTGCACTTTCTTAATACTGACTGTCTACTTCAATCAGTGGCAACCAGAAGCAACACCAAGATGATAAGTATGTAAAGAAATCCAAATTAAGTTTTTGCAAAGCACAGGAGGCAACATTACACGAATGGCTTCTAAGGTCATACCATGAATAAACTCATCTCTAAACATTAACACAAGTTAGAAAGAGCAGTTTATTATCAGATAAAACATGGAACAAGATAGACAGCATACCTCGATATTCCAGGCCGCTTCTTGGGTAGTTCGATAGGCCGATCATAATTTGCTGTTTTGGTTGGAACCTCACCTCTTAGCTTTTTTATCTCCCTGTCAGCCTCTGCATTCATGAACAACATATGTTAGAGCATTACTGTCGTTTACTGCTTCACTTACTACAAAATTCAGAAGGGGGTGATGGGGATACTTTCGAGCCGCTCCAAGGTTAAGAAGTATTCCTCTGGATCGTCAATGCTATTCACCAGAGAGAAATCAACATTCACGGGGGTGCTGCAAAACAGTAGCATCAGAACAAAGTTATTTGAACTCCATTCACAGCTCACTATAGCAGAATGCAACTGACTTATGAACATATCGTTCCATAAGCTGTCACCAAAGCAATATCTGAAAAGTAACAGCCTAGAACAAGCAAGTGGATTGCCTTTGGGGGGGCTTGAGAGAGAACTGAGCCCGCTTGCGGTCCAGCCCAGGCCTTCTACCCTGCTGGTTGTTCTTGCCATCCGCAGCGGCGGCGGCGGCAATTTTCACTCGATCCTCCTGATAGATCTTCTGGATGTCCCCCCGCTCCTTCAAGACCAGGCTGGCCTGCTCCATCAGCTCCTTGGAGCGTTTCTACACCGGACCGGGCATTGTGAGACTAGCTACATCAATCACTTGAAACAGCAGATAGTTTGTGACCTATTCTCCTATATCTTTATGGATTATCCCGTGTGTATTTCTCGGAAGATAAAGAAAACTTGTAATCCCAAAAGGAAAACAGCCACGCGGTATGAAAAAACGAAACCCTCGGTCCCCGGTGAGGTCGAACACCGGATGAGCCCAGACAAGCAAGCACGCGCAGGCGCAGCGGTTCGAGAGCGGAAGGTCGCGTAAGGAGCGTACCAGGGATCCGCCGACCAGCGCCCCAGGGGTCCTGGAGGGGGATGCGGAGGATGCGGCAGGGCCAAGGGTCCGGAAAAGGAGGGACGTCGCAGAGGCGAAGGCGCGGAGGGGGTCACCCGCGGCGTCGACGGAGGCCATGCACCGGCGGCGGCTGGGCCCCACCTGGATCTCGCCGCCACGAGGGGGCAGGAGTGCTCAGGTGCGGCGTCGGTAGAG